>JAUMGZ010173675.1:0-14703 GCA_032359645.1 Pododesmus macrochisma | reverse complement strand
CAGACAAATAGTGATAAGGGACCGTCTCAAAGGTAAAATTTTGGGCTAAAAACACAGTATTTGACACAAAATGCCTTCTGACTGATCTCATATTCAATATTGATATTTTTCTAGTAGCAGTTTTTATCAAAATTGTTGCAGGCCACGTGTTATATCCTATTCATCTTTTAATTGTTCTATCCAATTTTATTTTTGTACGACATCTGATATTCAGTGCTGCGCATTGAACATGCGCACTCGAACTAGAGTCGGCCTCCTTAAGGCGAAACTGACTTTGGTCGAAACAATCTGTGAACTTTATTTAAAAAAATGCATCGTCATTTTAACCAGTTTCTAACGTCCGTCAGCAAAAGTGCGGAAGGTAAAAGGAAAATAATATTATTAGGAAAGGAAATCGAAAACAACGACCGACGATGTCAAAGATGACGATGATGGCAAAGACGAAGCAACCGAAGATACTATTTATTCGATTTATATTTTGATAAGAGTCTGCACAATCAACATAATTTTAGCCTAAGTAGTTGTCTGAAAACTGCACATCGTGTCTTCTGTAAATGTACGGAGCAGAATATTTAGTACAGTCAGATTTATGAAGTAAAACGAAAAACCAAGACGATATTAAAAAGATATAATTCCACAGATATGGACAAATAAAAGGAAAACGTAGGATGTACACAGAAGAAAGAATAAAAATGCAACAAGTTACTTAAAGGAAACATCACGAACACTGACCTCGTTGTCAGTAGCGACAAGCACGTGGATCCCACTACATCACTTGGTAATTAACTTTAATGAGTTGATCTTTGGGATATTTAAAAAATGGAAAAACTGTGTTTGCTACATAGCTAGTGCTATACCTTTATATTTATATCAAATATCTGTGTTTAAATTTGAGCTAAGGGTATCAACCCTTCAAGAATTAACTGTTAGATTTTTTTTGTAATTCCGTGACGTTACTTGTTTCTTAGTATCAGACATTTAAATAACCTTACTGTTCGTCTCTCATTTCTTTTCAATTTCTTTCCAATTCTTTATTCTGTTAATTAGGAATATATTTGATTGTCTTGTTGTATAAATGCGCAAATAAATCCGTTTCTTTAAAATTTAATTTACAATTACTGCTTTACATGTTTTGTCAAAAATAATATATTTCTTAACGAAGTTTTGAACACTTTTCCCGTAATTTCAAGCTTGTTGATGTTTTTTTTTTAAAAAAACCCAATGAAGTCGGTTTTTAAAGAAAAAACCCCAATCAACTTATAAAATAAAATATCACTCTTGCGTTCTAGCTACTACATTACCGAGGCCGATACAAGGCATACGTCCATGGACATGGACAATTAAAAGGAAATCGTTTGAAGCACGCCGAAGAAAGAAGAAATATATAATCATTAACTAAAAAAAAGGAAAATTAAAGAATTTCTATTTAGACTAAAAGCAAAACCAGATGAATGCAAATACGTTATCTTTTTCTGCTACACATGCGTCAGCCGCCGCAATTTTTCATGTGTCAATTCGATATTTGACAACCCTTCCATTAGTTAAAAGGGGGCAAGAGGGGTGGGACACCATTAAAATCTGTAACTAATTCGTCATCGTCATCAATATCAGTGACTCAATATCAAAATGTCCGAAACTTGTCTGGAAATAATGATCAGAAGGTGATAAAAGTACATTGTATAATGGTTAAATTAAATTAATGCAATTTTTACATCGACATACTTTAGAGAAGAACATCGGAATACACAAAATGCTTAAGTACTTCAAAGTATGATACAAAATGCTGATATATTTAAAGCATTTGCAATCACTAAATTTCGACATCAATTTCTCCACAGAAGATATAAAAGACAGATCTAAAATTGCCCCAGGATGATAGAGTATGATTATTCTAATTCTGAAAAAGAAACTTGACTTATATAGAAATGCGTGTAAACTTCCTTAAAAGTCAAAAAAGTTGGCCGTTAAAAAGCTGTCGGATTCCGGAAAACATAAGAAAGCAATGTTACACTCTGAATACAGCGCAGAAGTGAAAAGTTTTGAAGAACAAAATAATTTTAGCTAGCCAAAATATATGAACCTATTCAATTCAGTTCTTACCTATCGTTGTAAAACGTAGCGTAGCAAATCTTGCGAAGATGATTTTAACTATGTTAGTACTATATTCTATGCGTACATGAATTAATTAACCGGATTTCCATATATACAAGAACTAGTTTTGCAATCATTTATCATTGTTTTGAGGACGTACATCGAAAATTGGTCATGAATAAATGCACAAATTGCATGACAATACAGGTTTTTGTTTGTTGAGGAAAATGTTTTAAGATGAATATCTAACCGAAACAAATGAAAGACGATGTTTCATTTGATGTAGTACACTTAAGCTTGAGTTTGATTCAGTCCAAGACAAACACGAAATAAAATATTGACAATTACAACTGTGAACATGAATTAATGAAACGATGACTTAGTATTTATGAATTACATCTCCTCAATTATACTGTCCACATTCTCGTCTGCAAAAACCATTTTGTCAACCAGCATGTATTTGTTTACATGTTTATAACTTAGCAGCAGACCATGAATCTTGGTTAAAGAGCAAAATGGATGCACCGTGAAATGTAAAGAAATATTTACGTTTGTTTACATGATGTAATCGCTACATTAGACCCGGATTTCGTGTAAAAGCAAAAGCTACACAACAACAGAGTGCTAGGACCGAAGTAAAGAACGATAGGTAAGAACATAATTTGCAGCATGCATACGGTTGGAGAAAATGTATTATTCATGTGTGATATTACAATAATTAAGAACAAGACGAGATAGGATCAAGGGAACAAAGCTTATTGACAAACAAACAATAGCATCATTACAAAGCCACCAACAGAATGAACTAGCAAACTGAAACGGCCATTTAAAATTGGCGTCAAACCAGCTAAATCGGTAAGAATACGTCTGTCTTGACTCAAAGCTAAGCCCAGAGTCAACCATCATCGACGAACTCGAAGGAATAAATGAATTTAAAATAGACAAGACCCTGATAAATCAAAACTGTGAAGCCAAGGGGGAGGTAGAGTGAAAGAAGATTTAAATGTCCTAGACAGGTGTTTAGATATACAATTTTCAATCAAGGAGAAGTGTACGTACGTGTACTCGAACTCCCACTTTGATTGGATGTAAGGCTTCGAAAATGTGGGGCGGTTAGATAAAAAAGGTTAAAATATATCCTTGTACTTTGTGAAATTTATATGAATGGATTATAATATTTAATGAGCGTAAACATGAATATTAATTTCCTTAATCTGTATCATAAGGTGTTGACTCATAATGACGTCATGATGCAATGACAGCTTGTTGTTTTGAAAAACTAATTCCTTATATCTTTAACCGTAAATTCCTAGAAATAGATATTTAATGAGTATAGCTATGTATATTTATTTAGCTTTAATCGATATCAGATGCTTTACTTTTTCAATTGGTTGGGTAATAAAATTCGTATACAAATATGACGGAATGTAAGCTATTGTTTAAAAAAAAAAGCTTTTATACGCACGAATTTAAATATTTAATGAACATATATCTAATCTTTGCATACTAATGTAAAACTAATCGATTTTAAATGTTTTTCCATGGACGATGGTGCAATGAAAAGAGTTCTGCGTGTGGGCTAAGATTAAAGAAAAATAATTATGAACTTTTTCTTGTTATTTCTTTTAAATATATGTATGAATTTTAATATTTGAGTAATGACGTTATGTCTTTTCTAGTAATTGTGATGATACAAAACTGGTTAATTTGTGTATAACTACGCGCGGGCTAAAGGCGGCTAAGAAAGACAGAGAGTGCTCGATCAAGATAACATACTACTTACATAACTGAAAAGGATTGATCACAGACGCTAAAAAGGTAAGATTGAACAAAACTAACACAAATAAAGATAAATGTTCATATGAAGATTGAATTTCATAACACGTTAAGAAATATACAGAAACTGTTTTTGCAAGATTTATGCGATTTTCTTATTTTATTTTTAGCTTTTAGCCGTCATATTTCAAAATTTTTGTTTTGGTATTTTGTTTTTCTCTACATGTACTTACAGCATTTCCCTTCGATTTGACTGCATGTGCGGGCTTGAATTTTATCAAAACAGTATCTTTGTTTGGATATACTGTACAATTGGAATGTTTATTGTATTTTAGTGGTGCTTGGTAGGTTCAGGTTTGTTAATGGTGTTACAAATGGTACAATATTTACCTTCCATTCACTTTCAATTTTCTATGTCAAGATTTGTATACTTCTTTATATGTTCAAGATTCTAAATATAAGAAGTTTATACGAATAACCTAGAGACTATTCAAGCGAGCAGATGTCCGTGTACATTGAGCAAATAATGGGAAAGCCGGGACGCGCACAGCCCCCCCCCCCCAAGTATTAAAATTAAAAGTAAACATCGCGAACTTCCAATTAAAACTAGAAGCGAAACCGGGTATCTGCAAAACAAGAGAATGTATTTTGATACACGTGTGTCACACACCGTAATGTGTCCGTGTCTGTTTGTTTAATTAGGGTTTAACGTCACTTCCGGAGTATTTCACAGATATCGTGACAAAACACCAAAGGAGAAAACGAAAGGTCAGGAAGTGAAGCGGTGACAGAAACGGGAAATGAAAGCAATAAAGACAGTTCAGAAGGAAGGATGAACACATGCATCGGCGTTTCAGCCTACTCTTCTATCGACTTTTACATAGGGATCATTATCGTGACAGGGTGTTAAAAATCTCTGTTCACGAGACCGCCAGCTTAGCGTCCCTTCCGAAAGGCCTTTACCTTTCAACCAATCTAACAAGGGACACAAGTTCCGCCAGCATAGCTCTCCAGGTCAACACTCAAACCTCTGTACCACGATCATGCGTCAAACACAGGTGTTAACCCGGTATGTGGTTACCTAAGACATATCACGAGAAGTACAAACACAGGTGTTAACCCGGTATGTGGTTACCTAAGACATATCACGAGAAGTATTTTATGCATACACGATAGAGTTGTCTTGGACACATATTCACGTTCACTTATTTTTAGTTTTTCTCTTGTTAGCGTTTGTTGTTAAATGAGATGGGATGAGATAAAAACGACGTTAATAACAATTTTTGGAAAGTTATTTGCTACCAAGAAGTACAAAATCCTGTCATTGAATCAAGGGGTATTAATTTACATTGGATTTACATTACAATAAGCCTATGTGCATGCAATTTAATTTTTTGACTATATTTTAAGAATACTATCAGAAATGAAGGGGTCAATGGGGAAAACATTTCTAATGTATTATAACGGAACATGCCAGAGGAGTTGCAAAAGAATAAGGTAAATATAGAAATGTAAGTGGTGCGAATCCTAAAGTACAATAGTAAATACGAAATACCAAGAAAAGATTCAAAAGACATCAGTCCATATAGACATAGTCAAATACAAGGGGAACGGAAAGAGTAAAAAAAACCAAAATGCAATTATTAAAGTAAAATAAAACCCCATCACGAACTATCTTAAACGAAACGAAAAAAGGTTCCGCGTCCAACAGTCCATGCATAGCTACGAATAATAAAGACTTTTTTTTTGCTATCAAAATTTCGATATAATGCTACAACGAACGAGGTATACGAATTAAGCAGAAACTTTGCATTAATTAACTTACAGTTATTTATGCATCTAAATCAATTTGACATTAAATATGAATACATTTACTGTGTTGCCAACATATGTGCACGTATTGCAATTGATTTTCATTGTTTTTGTCATTCTGTTGATTCCCCTCATGCTGTTCGTTTCATAACAAACTATAGACAACAAAGATATGCACATATGGGATACTTTGAACATATCCACTGAGGATCGATAATGCCTCTAAATCCCAATATTCATCGGTTATGTATACCTCTACCTGCCCAGCTTTACCTGTGCAGATCTTCCGATTTTTATATGTAATCACGGGGCGCAATAGTTATTTATTTACCATATCGCGAGCACCTGTTTTCGCTTCGAGTTTTTTAATAGAAGTTCGTGATGTTCACATTTTCAGTTAATAAATGTATATTTTGTCCTTTTTCTGTGTGCATCCAACGTTTTCCTTGTGTTGCCAATGTCCATGAACTTACGGCTTTAGAATATCGTCTTGGTTTTTCGTATCTACTACTTTATTATTCACGAGTTGCAACATATCAAAAACTCCTTTGTTGTACAATTATTACTGTAGATACACATTAACGACACACTGAAATTGATTTTCAATACATGCTAATACTCTAAATGCATTAATGTTTCCCCCTCAGTCAGTTGATGACGGATGATTCTTCGCTTGATATTGGGTCATAAGTGAGATCCTCTCACTCACAAACGGTTAATTTGACTTCACTTTTAAACTATCGTCTCAGATTGCAGATCTTTAGATCAGATGGACGTATATGGGTATGTTTTGTTCGGCCGTCAACATTAAGCTTGTCCATAGCTTTCTGAGTAAAACGCAAGACATATTGTTATGATACTTTAAACAATTGTTCCTTGCATCAACTTCTAGAGACCAGTCGAATTTCAAAGTCATTTAAAGACACATTTTTAATGATGATACTTCATATAATTGTTCTTTCGTCAAACTTAAGGAACTAGTTGGATTTCAAGGCGAGCAATTCCACCGTTACTGATTTGTAAACATTTTGAAAAGGAATCTTGTCCGTAGCGTTTCTGTTGGTAAATTACTGCATATATTATGATGAAACGTTCACTACTTTTCCCATTCTTCAAGTTCTAGATACCAGACGAATTGCAAGGTCACGGTTGCCACATTTAAAAGGTTTTTTTTTTATTTAAACATTTTAAATTTAGAAATTAATTTTTTTTATAGAAGTTCGTGATATTTCAATTTTTAGTTAATAAATGTATATTTGGTTCATTTTTCTGTGTGTTTCCAATTTTTCCCTTTTGTTTACCAAATTCCATGGACTTACGGCTTTAGTATCGTCTTGGTTTTTCGAATTACTACTTTCAACAGATTTTGGTGATACTTCACACCGTTGTTCCTTGCATCAAGTTCTAGAGACCAGTCGAGTTACCGTTGTTATTTTGAGAAACATTTTATATTTTGATACTTGGAAGCTTTCTAAGTAATAAATTGAACTCTTTTAATGATGCTTTATACAATTACTCAAACATAAAGAAATAAGACACCAATGTAATAACAACGTCATGAAGTTCACCATTTTATTTTTATTTAAGTTTTCTGAGTACACTAATGAACATATATTGATGCCTTTTTGCACAATTACTCCTTGCATCAGTTTTAGTTCTTGGTTAGATCGACGAACACATTACAAATGCATGATATAAAATACGTATGTCCATGTGAAAGAATGAATGTTGGATTAAGCTGTTAAAATTGCATGCTGATCCTATCTTTACACAAACTCTGCGCCGAATTTCCAGACAGGCGTATTAGGGATAAATAGCGATACTCTTGATGATATGGCTCTGTTTTGTTGTTGATAAATTCTGATGAACCTAATTCTTCCTGTTTTATACATTTCATCTTTGCTCTTGTGCAATAGCGGAAGGGATAGAATGGTTATCCACGTTTGGTATCTTCGTGTCATTTCGTTTCACGCATAACATTGGTAATTGATTCTCTTTCTTTTTGCATCATATTTGTGTCGTCTCGCGTCCGATAGAGGCGGGTTCGATTCCCGTCGCCGCGTCAAAACCTAAGATGTTTAAATTAGGAGATATTCTCGCTCCCTGTTTAACGCTCATCATTACTGGGTACTAAGAGGACTTGTTGGCTCGGTGTCAAGATAATGCGACTGAGTGAAGTGTCATATCAATGTGTCTGCGGCGTGATATTTCAGTGAGACAACACTAGAAAGTCGCCATAAGCTTGCACTTTCAAAAGAAGACACCGTCTCGATATGACCTAGATATGAGTTTAAGGGACGTTAAACCCCAAATGAAACAAACAAATTATGGTTTGACTTCTTCCAGTTGCATTTTGTTTTTAACTGCACCTTTCTAAAATCGAATCTGTGATTAAGTAGAGCTTCGTCATATGTTCTATGCCAATACCCCCAAGAGAATACAAATTCATACTTACCTAAAACTTAATTTGTATGCTTGTTCAATTGACGTTTCGGCTATTTTACAGTAAGTGAGTCAATGAGTCCGTCTGTCTGTCTTTGATTATACGAACTTACTTATATAACTGTGTCATATTAAAGTCATATTGCCTGACTAAGACTGTATTGTTCTGTTCAGAGGAATACGATCACAGTTCCTGTTTTGATTGCGTGTACACCTGAATTCTCGTCAAAACTATTATCATATCATTGTTGCGATGTAGTCATTCATTACCGTCATGATATTTACCGTCTTTCTTTGACTTTGCAGCTTTGATTTACCGAGTCAGTGTCCTTTCTATATTCATAGATTCATTTAATTTCTATAGCGTCCACTAATAACGACTGCCTCGGATCCAAACCTGGAGTTCGGAACGAGAATGTCTCGCACAGAGAATTGGCTCTTTCCTCTTATAAATATTATATTTATTGCTGGAATGTTTCAGTTTGAAGTTTTGTATTTTTCCTTATTAAACTCGGGATTTCTTAACTCCCATGCGCTTCCTTGCTTTGTTTAATCTAGGTCTTGTCTTCAATGCATTTTTAATTTTTTGTTAGTTTGATATCCATTTTGTATACCCGTGTCAGTTGCCAATTCATTCTGGTGATGACTTTTGATGTGGCCATTATTTGTTGTTCAATATCAATCGTTCTCATTATTTTATTTCTTCTTTAGTCGAAATATGCGCCCATTTAATAAATTGATTTATTTTACCACTGAGGAATTTAAAATGAATGTTTGTCATTTTATAAATGGAATTAATTTCTCTACGTCATCATTGAGTGCATATATGTTTGCTAATTATTGAATGCTTTTCTTGGAATTTTAAATGTGTGGTTTTCCAATTGTATTTTACAGTTAATGATTTCCTTTTGACACTAAATATTCTATTTATACACTTCTTCGCCGTATGTCGCCCTTGACTGAAACTTCGTTTAAACTTGAAAGACCGATTAGTTGATTAATGGGCAATCCTAATTAAGATTGATTTATGTAAAATTGTAAATGTACCTTCAACAAATATATATATATGCATTCTTTTTTTTCTTACATATTATTGAAAGTTACATTTTCGTTCATCGCTTAATTATGGAGCGTCAAACTAGTGCTTTTTATTTTAAATCCATTGATAATTATATTGATTTACTTGTGATTCATATTCAATATTATACAAAAATAATCACAAAATTGATTTTAAAAGAGAAATCTCAAGGATTTAGCACATATATTTTGAATATAAATAACCACTATATTTAAATTATATCCTAAATTTGCTCCCATTTTCTGATTTTGTACGGGTCGAAAAAGGGAAAATTCAGGATGTAAATTTTAATTTAATTGATTAATCACAAATTTTTGAATAAACATCACAAGACTTCGAATATGTTGAAAAAAAATAGAACAAGATTGTTCAAATATTTCAAATCTTGATACGCCATAGCAGATGATTTCACCAAATGATTAACATGTTTCTAACTGACATGAACGTTAATTATAATACAAATTATATTTTATAACCTTGAAGGAAAATAATTCCTTATATAAAGTAGAAATATCGACAACAATTTATCTAAAAGGAGACGGCTTTAATCAGATTTATCTTCTTGTAATTTGTGTATGAATGTACTATATAAATACGTATAATTACTGTAATACGATATGATTAAACCAACAACATATCTTTGATTTGCCGATGGATCACATTAATTATTAGTTCAATCCAAGTGGGTGAGAGGACCTCGCGCTTGACCCGAAGCTAAACTCCAAATCAACCGTAATCAATGGACACGAATGGGAACATGTTTAGAATAGACAAGACCTCGATAAATCAAAGTTCTGAAGCCAGGGGGATTAACATTACGGTGGAAATGAAAATAGAGGACAAAAGCCACACCATAAAAATACTATTCAAATTGTCATGTTTTTATAGTTGGCATGGGGGTACGACAGGTTTTTATGGTCGCCATAGGGGTACGACAGGATTTATGGTTGGCATAGGGGTACGACAAGTTTTTATGGTCGCCATAGGGGTACGACAAGTTTTTATGGTCGCCATAAGGGTACACCATGTTTTAATGGTTGGCATAGGGGTACGATAGGCTTTTATGGTTGGCATAGGGGTACGACAGGTTTTTATGGTTGGCATAGGGGTACGACAGGTTTTTATGGTTGGCATAGGGGTATGGAAGGTTTTTATTGTCGGCATAGGGATATGGCAGATTTGTATGTTTGGCATAGGGATATGACAGGTTTTTATTGTCGGCATAGGGGTATGGAAGGTTTGCATGGTCGCCATAGGGGTATGGTAGGTTTGTATGGTCGGCATAGGGGTATGACAGGTTTGCATGGTTGGCATAGGGGTATGACAGGTTTGTATGGTCGGCATAGGAGTATGGCAGGTTTGTATGGTTGGCATAAGAGTATGACATGTTTGTATGGTCGCCATAGAGGTATGACATGTTTGTATGGTCGCCATAGAGGTATGACAGGTTTGTATGGTCGCCATAGAGGTATGACAGGTTTGTATGGTCGCCATAGGGATATGGCAGGTTTGTATGGTCGTCAAAGGATATGGCAGGTTTCTATGATCGGCATGCGGGTATGGCAATTTTCTATTGTCGTCAAAGAGGTATTGAAGGTTTCTGTGATCGTAAATAGGATAAGGTTAGCCTGTTCCTGATTTTTTGTAGCATAGTTCCGTCGTCATAGTTTTGTAAAATGCGTCAGTATACAGAATCGTCACGGAATATCATGGCGGAGATATGCGATTGTCGTGAATACTTACTCTTCATGGACAATGATTTCGCTTCTATTTGTTTAATAACAATTCGTGATTTTCTTTTTGGTTTTATACTTTCATTATTTTCTGTATGCTTATCCCGTTTAACGCTAATTTGTTTGTATCTCATTGATTTGTGTTCTTGATTTGAACCCGTCCACGAGTCTCCAGCAATAAACTTGATATAAACATGACTGAGAAGATTGAGTCAACTATATTTACTATGTTAAGTTTGGACGCATGTCAAAATTGCGGTGCGCATTGATTGTGAAACGCAAATTAATCGATGTTTGTTTTTCTAAATTTAAACATGATGCACATTTTCTTTATATGATTATTTCATTGAATTTGGCAGTCATAGTTTACATTTAATTCGGCGTCGTCTCCGCTAAAAAGGATAATGTTGTCTTGAAGTTCTGTACACAGTTTACTTTTTTAAAATGCAAATGTGACTCGGTCATTCACACATAAAATTAAATTTTGCTGTAGATCTTTATTTGTTAATAAGCGACCGCAAATGTCGCCCACACAGATGGTATTCTTGTTTTTCCTCCACCTGTTACAAATATGAAATTAAAACGATTTAAAACAATTATTAAACTAAATAATTATTTCAAGGACATGCCTGTAAGATTAAAGCAATGAAATCGCTTCACACCGATTAAAATTCATAAATCTGTTTTTGCAAGTACACACAGGCATTATAAATCACAGAAGAAAACACGCGTCATAAAACAATATTGTAAATTATTCTTTAAAACTCAAACATTTTAGAAATGAACTTGACATCAATTTTTCTTTTCATCGAATCATCATGACACAGATACGACGTACTTTGACAGGTTAAACATACAAATTGATTATTGATGGTCAAAAAAATCCCACAAAATGTGACAAGGCCCACACTTAGTTTTTAAATCCATGATGTATTATATCTTTTAAACAAAGATAAATCGGAGTAAAATTACTTTCATTCTGAATTGAATTTCAGAACAAATAATAAGTGTCTTCAACCATTGATAGATTTCTCTCTACTACTTTTTTTATAGTAAAAAAGTGTTTAAAAAGCTTCCTTATCATCTTGTTTCTCTAGTGAAAACGTATATTTGTTCTTTAATACACGACCCACGTGTTAATATTGTTATAGACGTAACATACTTTGACTTTGCAGCTTTGATTTTCCGAGGTCGTGTCTATTCTAAATTCATAGATTCGTTGTTTTCCAAAGTGTCTTTTAATGACGACTGCTTCGGATCCAAACCTTGAGTTCGGGACGGGTGTGTCTCACAAAGAGTATTGTCTCTGTTCTTCTATTGATATGGTTTATTGGCGGAATGTTTCAGTTTGCAATTATGTATTTCTCCTAATAAAAATCGGGATTTCTTAATCCCTCTGCGCTTCCTTGCTTTGACTGATCTAGGTCTTGTCTTCAGTGCATTTTTAATCTATTGTTGGTTTGATGTCACTTTTATATACCCGTCTCAGTTGCCAATTCATTCTGGTGATGACGTTTTGATGTGGCCATTGTTTGTTTGTCAATATCAATCGTTCTCATTATCTTATTTCTTCTTGTTTTAGTAGATGTATGCGTCAATTTTAGATTTTGATTTATTTTACCACTTAGGCATTTAAAATGAATGCATGTTTTTTTTAATTTGGAATACATTTCTCATACACACAAATTTAAGTCACCATTGAGTGCATATAGGTTTGCTAATTATGAAATGCCTTTCGTGGAAATTAAGATGTGTGGTTTTCCACTGGTATTTTACAGTTAATATCTTTTTGACATTAAATATTCTATTAATACACTACTTTGCCATATGCCGCCAAGACTTAAACAAAGTTGATGACTGAGATGACTGATTGAATGACTGCTGGGCAATAAAAATAAAGATTGATTTATGTAAAAATGAAAATGTAGACATATACACTCTTTTTTTCTATTACACATTTATTTAAAGTAAAATTTTCGTTCATCGCTTAGTTATGGCGTATCAAATTATTGCTTTATATTTTAAATCTATTGATATTGATATAGTTGTACTTTTGATTCTTATTCAAAATTGATCCCGTTTTCTGAATTGATACATCATAGGTTTTCGAGTAAATATCACAAGACTTTGAATATGTTAAAACAAATTTATTACAAAATTGTTCAAATATTTCAACTCTTGTCACGCCATAGCATATAATTTTACCAAATGATTGATATGTTTTTTACTGATGTCAACGTGACTTATTATACAAATTATATTTTATAACCTAGAAGGGAACTGACACATAATTCATTATACATAGTAAAAATATCGACAACAAATATATCTCAAAGGAGACGGCATTACATAAAATTTATCTTGTTGCCAGATCCTAATGTAATTTTTGTATGAATGTACTATGTAAATACGTTTAATTACTGTAATAAAATGTGTTTTAATCATCAACATATCTTTGATTTACCGATGGATCACATAATTATTAGTGCAATCAAAGTGTGTACCAAAGAAAACGGCCTATGAACAGAATTTTGAATTAAAGACGTACACTGAAAAAGGGTTCCATTTTATTCTATCGTGTTTTAAATGTCTGAGTCTGAGCGATAAAACAAGAAGACATAGGATCAACAAAACAAAGGCTACTGACAAACAAACAATAGCATTATCAAAAAGTCACCACTAGAACGAACTAGCTGGCAAAGTGAGACGGGCATTTAAAAATGACCTCAACCCAAACTAATGGGTCAAATGACCTCGCTCTTCACCCGACGATAAGCTCCAAATCATCCGTCATCAACGGATTAGAAGGGGAAAATTAATTTAGAATAGACAAGTCATCGATAAATTAAAGCTCTGAATCCAATGAGAGGGGGTAAACATCATGATGGTATCGAAAGACAAAGGCCTCTCCCCAAAAATATTATATTAATTGTCTGGTCAAAACTTTAGATGAGCGCACAGTCAAAATAAGAAAAATTTAACGTATTCCTCTTGATACGTGTTTCGGACCATCTGGTCCTTATCAGCAAAGGTGACGTTATAACATGAACATAATCCCATAGCTTAATGTATTACACTATAAAGCTGAGTGCAATAGTACTTGGTATCACATCACTCTACATTTTGATGCTTATTGTATTTCTTCTGTTGTGCCCGTTTCTCCGATTAAGTTTCTTGCTTTCGTGGGATGATTGTTGACTTTTTCCTTTGTTGCAATCCCCTCTAATTAAGATGTTGTGTTTTTTTCTCTGATGGCCTTTGGTAAATTCAATGACCGCCAGTCCCTCTAAATAACTAATATTTTTCAGTTTCCCTAGGCCTTGGTCGTAAATTCATATGCCTCTGTTACGATTCGTATATTCTATTGATATGTGTTGACCTTTGTTGACTCAGTAAAAGTTTCTCTAATTCAAATGTCTTCCTTTCTTAATATTAAGTGCTTTTTTGTCAGTTGCCTTGATTCCTTATGCCATTCTTCCTTAGCTTAGCGATGTTTATTGACATTTTCCTTATTCATGAATCTCATTGATTGAAACGTAAATTCTACCTTACTTTTATACTTAATATGATTCCACTGACACCGACATTTCTGCCTCATACTTAGACCTCCTTCTAAAAATCGACGAGAATGGTACCTTTTTCCACTAAACTTTATGACAAACGTGACGACTTTAGTTTTCCCATTGTCAACTTCCCGTTCTTAGACAGCAACATACCCTCCTCACCTGCTTATGGAGTGTATGTGTCACAGCTAATTCGTTATTCAAGAGC
>JAUMGZ010173664.1:0-14705 GCA_032359645.1 Pododesmus macrochisma | reverse complement strand
CTAAACGCTGTTACAACCAAGGGGACCTCACTTATGACTAAACGCTGTTACAACCAAGGGTACCTCGCCCATGACTTAAACGCTGTTACAACCAAGGGGACCTCGTCCATGACTTAAACGCTGTTACAACCAAGAGGACTTCGTTCTTGACTTTACGCTGTTTCAACCAAGAGGACCTCGTCCTTGACTATACGCTGTTACAACCAAGAGAACCTCGCCCATGACTAAACGCTGTTACAACCAAGGGGACCTCGCCCATGACTTAACGCTGTTACAACCAAGAGGACCTCGTCCATGACTAAACGCTGTTACAACCAAGAGGACCTCGCCCATGACTAAACGCTGTTACAATCAAGGGGACCTCACCTATGACTAAACGCTGTTACAATTATGTATCCACTAACCATGGCAATACCTTTGTTAATAACTATTGACTAGGTCTTTAAAATAAGATCAATACAACGAAACCAAATAATCAAGACTGAAGGGAAGTATGTATTATTTAAGCGTTCAACAGCGACATTAATTACTTTATGAATTGTAATGACTCTGATCTCTGTATTAATAGAGAGAAGTGTTGATATAGAATAACCGTGCTCTGGTCTCCGAAAACATAGTAATAGCATGGTCCCAGATGTCGTTTACAGAATGTATTGAATGTTTGAGTTATCGTAATGTTTATTAATAGCTCGAGCCCAATTGTGGATGTTTCATTGACTTTATCGCTTTATTCATTAGTCAAAGACGATATTTGCTTCGCACTTCGTTGTAGTGCTTGGTATTCGAGCATATTACACATTCGTGAACTTACTTCGTATCACAATTATCCAATACTGGGGAACAAAAGAAGCAGTGACGATGTGTTCCTCCAATAGTCATGCCAGAATAAAAATCGATAGGTGATAATGTTGGTGGTACTAGTGATATACAAAACGGTAATGTTATTAGATCTTACTTTAGTATATGCACGGATGTGTTTATGTCACAAGGAATAAAAAAAATCAAAGAATACTTCAGGAAAATCGCAAATTCTATTGAGTCTAAATGTGGATTATATAAAACATACTTGATTTACAACAAACACAACAAAGATTTATATACATCTTTATTTTATCAAGTTAGTGAACTTCAGCTGGGAGAATAGAACGAATATATATATAAAATAAACGGACAACAACAAAAACAAAGTGTACAGCAAATGTATGTGTTAATGAGTGGTGTTATAGTCTCAGCAGTTATGTTTATGGTGTAAATCAAAACACTTTAAAAGAAAGAACCACAATAGCATTACAGTGTATCGAACATTTATAAAGGAATTGTAAGAAATGTTATCACCAAGCATTTGTCTATAATACGAAACGTTGTGTTAAGTTGGGGAATTGATACGTTTAGTTTGCTTAATCAAATAAATATTCCAAAAAAGATGTACAAAGAAATATCACGGAGTGTGTTTTACGGATCTGCCTTTTTGTTTACTATGGTAACACACGTGATGACTTCATCTTTACTGGAAACACATACTCTTTATGATATTCTATTCCAGAATTATTCAACAGAAATGCGTCCAGTATTGAACCAATCTGATGCAGTGGAAGTAAATGTTACAATAGAGCTTTTGGCTATCAATGAATTTGACGAACTGTCTGGAGTTTTAACAATGGCTGTCATAGTTTCAATGCAATGGTACGACGAACAATTGACTTGGGATATGACACACAATAACATATCTTTTTTGACCATTTCACAGAAAAAGGTGTGGCTACCTAAATTGTTTCTTACAAACCCGGCTGACGATGTAAAACCTCTGAGCAGTAAGCATTTCAAAATTTCGTTCACAAGCAAAGGTCTTGTTACTTGGGTTCCAGTTGGCATTTTAAAAACAACTTGTTCTCCAAATATTCAGAATTACCCGTACGACAGTCAAACATGTACATTTGGATTGGTTTCTTTGGGATATACAGCATCAGAGGTATCTTTGAATTTTACTGCAGGAATTATTTCTACAGATAAATTCTCAGAGAACGCAGAATGGGAGGTTGGTGCTACAAGCGCCATTGCTAATGAGGGTGATTCACCATATTCGTTTGGTGACTTATCGCTGGTATTAAAGCGGAGGCCTCTAAATTTCGTCATAAATGTTATAATTCCAATTATAATGTTAATTATGTTGACACCTCTTGTGTTTCTTCTACCACACTCCTCGGGTGAAAGAGTATCATATACTATTACCATTCTACTTGCATTTAGTGTGTACATGACGGTGGTGAGTGACAAAATGCCGAATTCGTCACTTCCGGTTTCAGTATTGTCTTATTTCCTTCTTTGCTGTCAATTTGTCAGCATGATTGTTGTTACCGTTAACGTATTTCAAATGAGGATTTACGACAAGGACGACTCCAACCCAATACCAAAATATCTGGTAAACTTCATCCGATTTCTGCGAAGATTTCACAGGAACAAAATAGGTAGAAACTGGAAAAAAGAGAATAGAAAGAGAGTGTCACCAGATAGTGGACATGATGGCATCCATAACACGTTGAACAACAATAGTAAACGAGAAAACGCTGGCCCTGTAAACGGAAAGATTAATCACACTACATTATTACGACTCGAATCTGTAAGAGATGAAGATGGCATTGAAAACAAGACAGATTTATCGACACCAAATCTACATAGTAATCAACCTTTCAAACAGAAGGATCCAAACGATGATTTAACATGGCACACTGTAGCGACAACTCTGGACATGTTCTATTTTTTCTCACTTTTTATTGGTGGTTTGTGTTTTTCACTGATTATGTTGATATTAATCGGGCATGTTCTATAAACTTGTCTAGATAACGAAATGTCACATTTACTTGTTTTTAATGGTATCAAAATGTCACATGTTTGATATAACACTCAGTTCGTGAATTATTTCGATATCTGATTTGACATGTCTGCAATGAGAAAAGGGTAGCTATTTAATAAAGCTATGTGAGACACCCTCGTCCAGAGCTCCAGGTCTGGCCGTGGCGCAACCGTCATTAATGGACGCTTAAGATAATCCATAAAAATAGTACTCTATAAAGTAATTTTATATAATGGTTTTGCCAGTAATATAAGACAGTGTTCTGTGTTTACACTTCGTTTATAAGTCATACATGTATGCAAAGAACAAGAAGAAATAGGAACAACAGAACAAACGTTATTGAAAAACAAACATTTTAAGGTAAATATGATATATTTTTCTTCCAATGCCTTTTTTTTGGTCTAAATGTATCCTATCAATTACAGTTATTTTATTTTTATATCTATATGAATCATATATGCAAAATTTACCTTAAATGCATCGTTTATGCAATATTTTACTTCTATATGCACCATTCTATGTAAATTGAACCTCTAAATGCATACTTATACCTTCTAAGTATATGTACATACATTAATTTATGTTTTCTAAATGTCGTCTTGGTTTTGTATATTCACTACTTTCAGTAAAGCAATATAATTGAACTTAACGTTTTGGGAAGTTCTCATTGTAGACCATAACCACTTGCTATTAATAATTGCCATTTCAAATCTTCAGTTTCATTTAACATCGTACAGCAAACGTATTGTTTTAAATAAAATATGTGTCTGTTGATTTCATTTGTAGGAACCGTTCATATTTACAACAGTTATGCAGCATTTTACGTCTGAAAGGATCATATTTATAACATTTTACCGCTAAATAGATCTCATTTGTTTTATTTTACCTCTTATGCATCCTTATAATTTTTACTTCATAATCAATAATAATTTTGTTATTTTACCTCGAAATGCATCATGTATTAAAATCTATTCCTCTAAATACATCATCAGTTTAACATTTTTCTTCTTGATGCACCGTAACTTTGAAATGATGTACTAGATACAACCTTTAGTTGCAATTGTACCACTAAATGCAATAATATATCTAGATATGATTGAAAGATTGACATGTGAATAAGAGGTTCTGATGACCAAGAAAAATGCTTCCAAAGATCAAATAAGAATAAAACAACAGGAAGTAGAATAATCAGAACAACAGACATTGACAAATAGTATACACGTTAAAAATTAGGTAGAGTAAGCCTGCAAACTTAACATGGGTCCCTGAATATATAATATCTAAAAATGACGTAAACCAACAAATGAGCGAAAAACACACCTGATATATACCGCGAGCCAAGCTACCAGAATGGAAATACTTTTTAATACTGTTTTTAAGTTTCTATCGTTTAACCGAGATCTTGAAAAGACGTTACAACGACTGTGACTATATCGTTTGTATGTTTTCAGAATATACAAACCTAAACGAAAAACTAAAAAAACCGATATTCATTCAGTTGTTATATATTATGTTATATAATAAAATACTTAATTTACAAATTAAAGTTAACAATCATGATTTCTTTACATCAAAACTAGTTTCGTAAAAAAATATTACACATTTCAAAACGATTTTATGGCTTTGACAACAATGTGTGACCTTATACAATAATGTCAGAAAACCAACAACCAAAATGAATGGAACTATGTTTTAAAGGTTCCCGACACTATAATACTTACTTTGTCGATTATAGAGATATCAAGCATTTCTGATATTATTTTGACGTTGAAAGTGATAGAATCGACGAAATTCAATGAACGATACACTATAAAAATTAAGAATATAAAACAACCAAATGAAGCTTAGATTTATTTCATCATACATTCTGAGTGAATTGATTTTGTTAATAGCTAGAATTAAGGCGTGACTTTGTAATTAACGCTATCGGTTTAATATTCATTGGTCTAGGACAATATTTGCTTTACACTTTGATGAACTGCTTTTTTATGTATTTACTTTATAGATTATACATCTAAGGACTAATAATCCACGCTTAATAAAACAATTAGCGATTGCGTTGTTTATCTCCAGTAAGTCATCTCCAGGAAGTCATACGTGAATAGGGATTAAAATAGAATGTTCATCACTGCTACAGTGACTCACGAAATGATTGATTTTTACATATCGAATTTAAGGAAAGCAGTACTAGCTATGACAAACATACTAAGATATCTTAATAATGATTTCAAGTACGAAAACTTGAAGAAATTAAAGTGGTATATCACAGATTCGGACAATAACCAAAGAACAAAAAGTATAGGAAATATGTGTTTCACAGAATAGATTAGAATAGCAAGTTGAATTTGTATTATCAACAATTAAATTTTACAAAGTCACTCCTAATCGCGGAAGGGAGGTTTGAATGTCGCGGAAACGCCATTATGGGTTCATCAGTCTGCTGACCTATCCCTATTGCTTTGTTTTACCGTTCTTATTACCACTTCTCTTCCTGTCCTACCGTTCGGTTTTTCTCCTTTTGTCTTTTGTCACGATATCGGTGAAATACTCTGAAAATGATTTTTAGTCCATCAGGACCAAAGGTCCAAGGTGGACTTTTCTCATACAAATCCCGTACGCCGTCGTCTGTCGTCCTCCCGTCGTCCGTCCATTTTCAACTTCTTCTCTTGAACCACTGGACCATTTTTATCTAAACTTGGTAGGAAGTATCCCTAGGGGAAGGGGATTCAGATTTGTTCAAATGAAGAGGTTGGGCCCCAAGGGGGCGCCACTAGGGGGCAAAAAGGGGCGAAAATTTGACAAAACTTTAAAAATCCTCTTCTAATAAACTAAAAGGCCTAGAGCTAAATGTTTTGGTATGTAGTAACTTTAGGACATGGAGAATCACGTTTTTTAAAGGCGTGACCCTGGGGTCAAAAATAGGTTACGCCTTTTTGGGTCAAAGTTCAACACTATAGCCAATATGTTAACTTTTCATATTTTCTACTTCTTGTCAAAAATTACTGGACCAATTTCATCAAAACTTGGTAGGAAGTATCCCTAGGGGAAGGGGATTCATATTTGTACAAATGAAGGGGCTCAGCCCACAGGGGGCGCCACTTTGGGGTCCAAAAGGGGGAAAACTTGACAACATTTTAAAAATCTTCTAATAAACTAGAAGGCCTAGAGCTTAATGTTTTGGTATATAGTAACTTTTATGCATGGAGAACCAAGTTTGTTCAAGGCTTGACCCTTGGGTTAAAAATAGGTTACGCGATTTGGGGTCAAAGTTCAACACTATATCAAATAGCTAACTATTCACATTTTTGACTTCTTGTCTAAAACTTTTGGACCAGTTTCATCCAAACTTGGTAGAAGTCATCTCTGTGGAAAGGGAATTCAGATATGTTCAAATGACGGGGCTCGGTCCCCTTGGGCGCCACTTTTGGGGCCAAAGGGGGAAAATTAAAAAAAAAAAACTAATAATTTTCTAAAAAAACCTAGAAGGCCTTGTGCTTTATGCTTTGGTTTGTAGTAACTTTAGGGCATGGAGAACTAAGTTTGTTGAAGGTGTGATCCTGGGGTCAAAAATAGGTTACGCATTTTGGGGTCAAAGTTCAACACTATATACATATATAGCAAATATGTTAACTTTTCACATTTTTTACTCCTTTTCCAAAACAGCTTTGATTTGTAGTGACTTTGTTCAGTATTCAAATGCCAATCCAGATGGACGTTAAGGCCCCATGAGCCTCTTGTTTACTTCCTCTGACAACTTAACATAACTCAAATCTGCCTAGAACAATCTAAAACAACAAGAAAAAGTCTTAAGTGCAAAAATAAGGAAAAAGTTTCAAGAATGCTTTATATTTATGATAAAAAAGGAAAAATTTGTATAAATATTTATAGTTGAATATTAAAGGCCTTTACAAAAGTAAGTATATTTTCTAAGGGTTAGTCATGTGCCAGAGTTGGTTTCTGCTGTTAGTTTGTATGTACAAGAACGATTGTTTTTGTAAAAGTCCTTGAAAATTGGTTTCTGTGGCCTACAAAAATTCTATGTTCAACTATCATCATTTCAGCTCCACTTTTCCACACAAGACAGCACAGGAACAAAACCATTCTTGTTTTCCAATGACCACAGGACAATATCAAATTAGGAACACAACAAAACTTTATTATTTATAATATACTGACCAATCAGTAATACACAAATTGTTATACCAGCCTTCGGGTTGGGTACAGAGGGGTTGTCTCAGAGTATTTAGGTGTGTGATTTCTATAGTAGTAATTCTATATACATAGGTCTCAAATATAATTAAATTAAATGTGGTTAATGTTTTTATTCACAGAACAAAACGTCTGGTTATAGATGTGATAGCATGTCAACCCGGTGAGAATATAGTGGACATCCTAGAATCACCAGCGACTGATGAACAGGTGAACGCCATCGACTATATATATATATATATATATGTTTTTTCAGTTCAAATTTTAGGGCAAAGTCTGTGAATAATACAATCAATGAAACACATATTTTAGTTTTATATTACTACTTAAAATCTGTGAACACAATTTCACACATTGAAAAAATATAAATTCTGAAATCTGATTAATGCAACCAATGAGAAATATATATTTTAAGTTTATATCACAACTGAACAGCTCTAAATCCTGTGAATAATTGACACCTCAAAGTTTCCAACCTGCAATATAAAGGAACTTAGTGTACTTGAATAAACTTGTCCCTTGTAATATAATTATTCAGCGTAGATATAACTCCTGTTAATCGTTACTCAATTAAAGATTTATTTGGGGATGTATTTCATGTTACAACTGAAGTTTATATTAGATTGCATTTATTTATACAATGTTAGAGAAAAAAAGGAGTGGTTGGATAGGTACTAGGATATTGTGACAATGTATCTGCAACTTAAAAATGAAAGAGGTCTATAAGTATAGGTTGGCATTCACATTTTTATGAATTACATCTCTAGATATTACCTAGTGAAATATGTTAGACTGAAGCAAAGTCACAAAGTATATAAATAAACAATTATGAATATTCTTAAAAGATTTTATTATTTTTCTTAACAGGAAGAATTACACCAGGCTTTGGTACGGAAACGAGACCGACGCGATCAAAAAGTGTCGGAGAAGAGAGAGGGAACCGGTTTAGTGAGACACCAATCTATGCTAGGAGATAATAGAATGCCTCTACAGGCTATGAAGACAAAGATTAAGAAGAACTTACAGAACCTGGAGCTAGATGAGGTTGTCACAAGGAAAAACAGATACCAGGATCTAGTCAATATGATTGCAAAGGTGAGTTCTGCTAATTGTAAAAAATGTTTCTGTTAACAAGCCAAATTTATCTATTTTGGGATCAAAGTTCAGCACTAAAGCAAATATGTTAACTTTTCACATTTTTGATTTCTTGTCCAAAACTATTCGACCAATTTCAACAAAACTAACACTAGGGGAAGGGAGTTCAGATTTGTTCAAATGATGGGGCTTAGCCCCAAGGAGTGCCCCTTTGGGACAAAAATGGGGAAAATTTGACACAATTTCAAAAATCTTCTAGTTAACTTGAAGGCAAGACCTTAATGCATGCATATGTATTAACTTTTTGGCACGGAGAGCCAAATTTGATAAAGGCAATACCCTGGGGTCAAAAATATTCCATGCCAAATATTTACTTATAGGCTTGATGGACGTCTCTAGTTAAATATCCATTTATGGCATTCTTCAGGAAGTGCTAAATTTTATTCTCTGTAGTTTGTTTACTTTACAATACAAACAGACTTAGGGTATAGAATAATAAGAGTTCAGAATACTTTACAATACAAACAGACTTAAGGTATAGAATAATAAGAGTTCAGAAGAAGGAGCGACACAAAAAATATTCAAAGTAATTGGCCTCAATTCTAATTTAAAAATAATGACTGAAATATACTGATTGGTGAATTTTTTAACATTTCAGTAATAGATCTAGTAAATGGAGAAAGATTTGGGGGATCAATTGACTATGATGACACAGGTTCAAATTTTCTTAAATTTTAAAGGGATTTTGCGATATTTTAAATTTAGATTGTGCTGAATACTTTAAAAGTTGCATAACTTTTAAAGGGATTTTACAAATAAAATGTCAAGGGAACATTTGGTGAAATAGGAGAACAAAGCTTTGTGATTGGTTATTTGAAAACTTATTGCTTGTTACAGGATATTCGTAACCAAAGACGCTACAGACATAGTAGAAAGCAGGAACTGATGCGTGTACGGTCCACCCTGAAGAGTCTGATGGAGAAACGTGCATTCTATGAGTCACAGATTGATTACTACAATAGATATGTGAAGACATGCATAGAAAACTTACAACACAAAGGAAAGTAAGTACAATAGATTTATGGGTGGACATTTGTTGTATTAAGGGTTTTTGAAATTTATCTAGATTTTCTGATTGAAGCTCATGTGATGTAGGTTGTTCCATGCTTAAGTGAAATATTTCTCTTAACTTTGTCACTAAACTTTTTCATTAACCCTCATGCTAGTAATAAAATTGAACATTTTTCACACAAAAAATGGACCTAAGTTATTGGCCTTTGAACACCTTGTTTCTTCAGCAGGCATAAGTTCTGATATTTTCCTTTTGTGACCATTAATGAAAAATACTGTACAATTTTCATTTAGAGCTATTTGATTTATTCACTGTAGCAACAGAAAGTCGAGGGGGTTATTCAAGAGAGGGGATGACAATAAGAAGTTTGAGTCAGTCAAGTACAATGGTGCCAAACTTCATGAGAAGGGTGTGATCTTGGACGTTGAAAGCCTACCTACTAATCAGTAAGTAACTAAATGATGTCTGATGATATAATTTGAGGTCTTTTTGTTAAAATTTCATACAATGTAATTTTCAATGATAATAGGAATTACATGCCTGGCCAGGACTTTGATCTGTTTTAGAACTTTCTTATTGTACAATTGTTGTAACAGGAAACGTATGCCATTCTCTCTCCTTGTAGATTGAAGAATACAATGTTTGAAATCACGGCCACATCTGACCCTGGGGCATTTGATGTGAAGGCACGATTCATGGGAGTAGAAATGGACAAAGTAGAACTGGTCTTCCAAGTAAGTATCTGTGATAGCAAGAAACTTGATGATACATGTAATATTTAAGTAAAAACAAGATGTCATTAGGCCTTATTAAATCAAGCTGGTTATACAGCCAACACCTTTATGACCCCATTGGCATTTTGTACTTGTACTGACCATTAGGTTATGTTGAAAGTGACCTGTGTGTTGGGACTTCATTTGGACCCAAGAGTTGAACAGAACATACTTTTAAACAAACATCACAAACATGTGTTAATACTAACTGAATATTGTTTTCTTATCCCAAAACTAGAATTAGTAGTAATAGCATTCTGAAACTAAACCACGAACAGAGCCAAACAAGTACTGGTATATATAAATATATGTAGTTTTATCATAAAATATCTGTAACTCAAGGCTTTCATAGTTGCCATTTGGAGAGGCAACCCCATTTGAAACTTGTTGGTACATATATTCCATATAGACATATATATATATATATATACATTTTGTTTTCTTGGCTGTATAAACTGCAAGATGTTTCAGTGGAACTTACTATGTAAAATGCTTGTGTGGGGCTTCATTATGATGACTTATGTTTAAAACATGAGCTTTTTGTATAAGGTGATTTGCAGCTTTGTCTCTCACCTGTCATTTCTCATTCTGTTTATGTTCGTCAAAGACAAACCGCTATTAATAGATGTCAATATAAATATAATTCAACTACATTGAAGAATGGTCAGAGACTGCATTGTCGTTCATAAACTTATCTTGATTTATCTTCTTTCCATTCTTACTTACAACTGTTAATTTGGTAAAACAAGATATCCAGTTTATCTACGCAAGAATGATTTTGGAGCTGTCTTAACATTGAATAATAAGCTGCTTCTTCACATTAAATAAAAATTACTGGTTTAATTATTGTTGTTTTTGCTTTTTCAGGATTTACTACAATTGCAGTACGAGGGTGTGGCAGTGATTGAAATGTTTAACAAAGCCAGGATCAACGTCAACTTGCTCATATTCTTATTAAACAAAAAATTCTATGGCAGACAGAGCCACAAATAATTATTCTACATATTTTATGGAACATAAATTTTAACATGAATCATGCAAGTTTCATATGTTGGCGACATGTTTTAAAAGTGCGTTTTATTAATGACTTGTGTAATATTTATGGATGGGATTTTCTGGTAGCTGTGAAAACAGTCCAAGAGTGGAATCTCAAGTATTCTTTGTTGTTTCTGTTTAAGGTTGACTTGAGAAGTCCTTCACAATTTTGCTGTTAATACTGCTTTATGTAGAAATATCTTTAAATACTATCATGTTGTCTGCTTTTAACAAGGTTTTAAGATGTAGTTATAGCAGAAGACATCTCATTGAATTTTGATGAAACATATTCTTAGAATGGAAGGAGACAACTCTGTACCATTATCTTTAAAATTTGAATTTCAGCAAACAAAATCTGTTTTGTATTGAAAATCAAAACAATTTACTGTCAGTATTGCTCTATGATCTTATATAAATTTCAGACTTGTTTTATGAAGTTTTTTTTTTTTTTTTTTTTTTTTTTTTTTTTTTAGTTTATTATTTTCCATGCACAAATGACTGAACTAACTGGAAATTTACAGGAACAATATAATAATGCTGGCATGGGTAATTTTAGTTACAGAATATTGTTGTGGTTGAGCCAGTATCAAAGCATTGGTGAATTGTGCCATTAAAAGTTGTAATATTTTAGATCTGCTTTTATATATAGTTATAGGATGAGTTTCTAGATCTGCTTTTATATATAGTTGTAATATGAGTGCAAGAGATTTTAGTAATGAGCTTCAGTGAGTGAAGTTGTAAGATTCAAGTTTAATTGTTAATAATATTTTTGAATGGTTTAAATTTTATTGTAATTTAGCGCTTGTACAGGAATTGTTGTATGTTACATTTGGTAACTATGTTGTATCTATTCAAGACCATACAAATTAAAACAGATATTATACTTACAATCTGTAAAAGGGAGATACAAAAAGTGATCTTTCATGTTATCACAGCAGTAAAATATTTGCATAGCATTTCATGTCTAGTTATTTTTTTTCAACCAGACTTATTCAAATCTCATACCTGTTTCTGTACAAAATTTGATTATCTCATTGGATGGTATGCATGCAAACTATCTCAGAAGAGGCGATAACCGAATCCTGAGGTGACATGTATATCGTCCAATGACCGATATAATTCGATCTTGCAAAAAAATGGGAATGATTTTCTATTTCTCACTCCCTAGTAAAAATAAAATATGAAAAATAACAAAAAATCAATCAATTTCACCTTTAGAGCCTCTGCAAAAGGGTATTAACTTAAGTGGTTTTAACTCATTGATTCTGCACATGAAATTGATCTGCCTACCACATGTTGACAGTTTGGATTGTTAAACAGCATGCAAAATCTATGTCTGCACTGAGTAAGATCAATTTATCTCATACTATTATTTTCTGGAGTTTTTTATTGCAAGGATGCATAGTCTTGTAAATTACTGGCCACCACAAAATGTTTATGCACACTTGTTTTATTTCTTTTTAATACATTGTATTTAGTAAACTTAATACACTGAATTTTACCAAACAATCTTTATGTAATAAATGAAATCTTTCAAATGAGATTAATTTTATAGAACTATCTTTGAGGTTTGGAGGCAATATACTGATGAATACTTAATAGTTCAATCAGAAGCTTCCAAACTGACGAAATGGTGGAGGAATTCTGAGAAGAAAAAAAATTATGAAAGTTTTCTGGGAAATAAAGTTGCACAGATTGATTGTTCTGTTAAAATTATTTTTAATGAAGTGAAGTATTAGTATCTGCATCATTCCGTTCACTTATTAGAATGCTCAAAGATTTAAATTCATTTTTAGTCCATCTGGACCGAAGGTCCAAGGTGGACTTTTCCCATACAAATCCCGTCCGTCCGTCTTTAACTTTTGCTTTTAAACGACATCTCCTCTGAAACTTTTTGGCAGATTTCAACCAAATTTGGCATGAAGCATCCTTAGGGGAAGGGGATTCAAGATTGTACAAATGAAGTCCCTGATCCCCAGGGGACAGGTGGACGGGGCCTAAAGGGGTAATTTGACAGTATGCATTCAAACAACATCTCCTCCAAGACTCTTGCGCAGATTTTAACCAAATTTGGCAGGAAGCACCCTAAGGGAAAGGGGATTCAAGATTGTACAAATAAAGGCCCTGACCCCTCAGGGGACAGGTGGGCGGACCTAAAGGGGTAAATTCGATAGTTTGCTTTTAAACGACATCTCCTCTGAAACTTTTGGGCAGATTTCAACTAAATTTGACAGGAAGCCTCCTTTGGGGTTGGGGATTCAAGTTTGTACAAATGAAGTCTCTGACCCCCCAAGGGGAAAGATGGGTTGGGCCAAAAGGGGTAAATTTGACAGTAAGCCTTTAAATGACATCTCCTCTGAGACTATCGGGCAGATTTCAATCAAATTTGACATCCTTAGGGGAACGGGATTCAAGATTGTACAAATGAAGTATTTGACCCCCCAGGAGACAGGTGAGCAGGGTTAAAAGGGGTAAATTTGGCAGTATGTCTTTAAACGACTTCTCTGAAACTACTGAGCAGATTTCAACCAGATGGACGTTAAGGCCCGATGGGACCAAAATTGTTGCTTTTTATATTTAATGAAGAATTTTGAAGCACAAATAAAAATTTATAGAAGATTTGTTCATTAGAAGACCAGAGTATAATTCCTGTACATGTCAGTATAGGATACAAAATGTTCATTTTTGTTGATTTTTTATGTTTGTGCATATAGATTTTGGTCTCCAAATGTTTTAGGTGCATTTTAAATATGAAATGTTATGATTCCAATGTTTAAAATGAGGCACATTTATACTAGTGCATTGTAGACTGTGCAATAATTGTATATTCATGATTCTTAATATAAACCTATCTTTACTTGCTTTCTTTCCTCTGTACAATCCAAGACTCCTATGACTTTTACAATACAGCACATCCTTTTTTCAATCTTTTATAGCTTAATCTTATAATCTTAAGTTTTCAATTCCATTTGTATTTACCGGTATTGAAAATTTGACTATACAGGTAACACTCCTGTAGATTTGAAATATTTTTTTAATTATTTTTTTACGTACTGTAAGCTCAATTATGCAATTCTAATTTTTTGCCATATTCAAGGTTGGGCAAAATCCATGAAAATGCAACCAACAAAATATAAAATTTATTGCTGCTCAGTAATTCTAAAATCTTTTATATTTGAAATCGCAAACTTGTTCAAATTCAAAATCTGCAATATTTACATACCAGCAAAAATTGAGGCACTTGCAGAAGTTTATGTATTTATAACTTATTCCGATGGTCTGCCATATATGACCAATCTATTTACCAGTGTTCTTGATGTTAATGTTCAAAATATAATTTGTAATCGTAATCAAATACATTTTATTTTTAGATTTTTGTAGATCAATGTCTTCCATATGCTTCTACAAGACACAAGTACCATCACATCATCATTTGCAGGGTCAGTCAAAGATTCATCCATGCATCTCGTTTCATCTGTCTTGTTGAACGGAATAGTTTCAATTTCTGTCAGTAATGCTGATGATGAACTACTATTAAGTTCAGTACAGAATGGTGACCTATAGACTTGCAAACACTTAGATATGCAAAGTTTATATAGAGAAGGGACACTACTCTGACCTAGGGGATGCAAAGTGTCTGTAGAGAAAGGGACACTACTCTGACCTAGGG
>JAUMGZ010173653.1:0-14708 GCA_032359645.1 Pododesmus macrochisma | reverse complement strand
AGAATTTCTCATGAGGTCAAGCCAGATTTTGAGGTCGGGACGGGGGTATCTCACACAGAGTTTGGGCTCCTTCCTCTTACAAATATCATATTTATCGGAGGCATGATTCAGATTGCATTTTTATTCAAAAAGAAAAAAAGACTTATTTTGATTCCATTCCAATAGAGATTTTGATGATTTATTTAATTTTAATCTAAGGGTGGCATCGTTGATGACTGGGGCTGTGATGGTTTGAGGGGTCTCTGTCAGATGATAAGGGGACAAGACCAGTAATTGATGATGACATCACACGTAACACTGCACAGTAATGCCATGGCATTAAAAATTCACTTAACCATTGTATTTAAATAATTCACTGCAGTGATGTAACCCTGGTTCACTAAAGATGTTTCCTATTGTTTGTGTTCTTGTTTAATGTACCAGAAATGGCGGTAAATTGCATTCAGAACACCTCGGACGCTCTATGTTTCATGAGAAGCATAATGGTCGAGGATTTCCGAGTGGAGTATCCTGATGTCTGATAATGAAATCAATTTTGTGTTTGTTATGATCAGATATTTCATAATTACTCATAACAATCCTGCACAAATTTAAAGAAAGAATTATTGATTAAGTAATTGATTTCAAAATTATAACAGCCATCTAGTGTCTTTATAAAGTCATTTTCAAAACTTAAGTTAGATGATCAAATTGGAAATTGTGTTCAGACTATTGAATTTTCATGATAGGAAAACTTGCAGTCAATCACAAACTTTCATTCATAACAATTTTGATATTAAGTAAAAAAAATCCACAAAATTTGTTTTTTTAATTATCAAGACATACTTATGAATACAGGGCATATGGGAATCAGGAATATGGAAGATTTACAACAAGACACAAATCTGATGTCTATGTTAAGCTATAAACATTCACCAGGGAAATGTTGATGTGTTCCACAGAGTTTGTTTGGTGCAAGTGTGCCAAGATAGACACAGGTCTTAATTTGTAACACTGCATCAGCTTGTTTGATCTCCCCACCAAAATATTACAGAACACCAATCTACACCCTATAGTGCTGTTATAGTGTGCTGCTATACACAGAGTGCAGTAAACATGGCTGGTGACTCTCTCTCTCTCCCCCTCCCTCTCTCCCTCCCTCCCTCCCTCCCTCTCTCTCTCTCTCTCTCTCTCTCTCTCTCTCTCTCTCTCTCTCTCGCTCTCTCTCTCTCTCTCTCTCTCTCTCTCTCTCTCTCTCTCTCTCTCTTGCTGTGGTCTCATTTATTTTTCTCATACTTTCCATTCTTGCTGTATATAATAATTAATTAAAATGGTATAAAATCAAAGGCTTTACTTTTAAAAGGGAGGTAACTATAAAAGGCATTAAAACATTGAGTGTTGAAATATTTGTTCATATGAAGGGGAAGTAATTCTTTTGCCTCCTGAATATAAATTCATTATGACATTTAAAAAACATAAACATTATTATGAATGAAAGTTTACTCTTTGCTATCTGTTTGTGGCCTTGGCTACATCGGCCTTAGATTGAGATTAAGCATGAGTTATCTGTTTTACTTATAGCAAGGTTGGTTGTAAATCATAAAATAAGTTCTGCTTCTGGTTCTGTAGACCATTTTACAAGGTCATAGGTCATTTTCAGGATGCTTATCTATGTTCTCTGCCAAACTAATTGCAAAAGCAGAATATTGTAATCTTGTAACAGTTCTTGTCAATCAAAATGAAAGCAGACAGAATATGGCTTCCAAAAGCTGTTTAACAGACGAAAATCTGTAGCTTCTAGCTATTATACTACCATGTTGTAACAAGATCATACAAAACTTACTGCTGCTGTTGTGTTTAATTCCATTTCAACATGTTTTTCTTAAGTGCATTCCTACAAAATCCTCTTTGTTTTGGAGAAAATTTACTTAGTGTTAACATCCATTTCTGAATTAATGAAGCTAAAAAATACCAGGAATTATGTAATGGTTTGATGGGATTAGACTGTATAATTGAAATCCAAAATAAGCAGACGACATATGAGTACATTTAAAATAAAGAGTTTTAGATTTGCTCAAGTCCAAAAAAGAAATTTCATGCTGCTAAGAGCATATAAGTTTGCAAATGTGCTTTCTAACAGTAATTCTTGTAGATATAATACAGAGTTAATATAAATTTAACATTTTTGATGTAAAAAGGTTTTTGTATGAATATGAGTTTTCAGATCAGTACAGAGCAATCTACCTAATTATCTTTTGTTTTGATTTAGTGTGAAAGGTTGTTTACAAAGTGTAGCAATCTGCCAACCAGTCGATGCTATTGACTATTATTTTGTGTTTCTATAAGCTTTGTTTACTGTTGTATAAAAGTACTTACAAAAGATATTTTCCTGTCTTTACAGTTTTGATGACAGTAGCTCCATCAGTAGTGGTGATATAAGTGATACCATTAATGAGATCAGTACAGACGAAGGCAATCTGACTGGTGGATCATCACAGACGGACCGGGTTAATCCGTACGGAAGTCTTAAACGAACACCGAAAGAACTTGGGACAAATTTAACTAATGGCAACTTTCAGGGACACTATCCTGTTCAAAAACGAGCCCCGACTTTGGGTACTAGTGCTTATCTTGGAACAGATTACTCCAGTGATGCTGGCCCCGTTAGTGGCTGGCGAAAATACTCTCTACCTCAAACAAACAGACTGTTAAGCAGCGATCCTGCTGACTACTCATATCTTTACAACGGGTACGACCACAGCCAATGGCGGCCCAACCAGGGAAATGTAGGTCAGCTTCGAAAACTTTCAAATGCTAGTCAGCCGGAGATCAATCATTACAGGGCACATAGTGCTGATGCAGCAGACATTGATCGTAGTGGCTACGTCAGTAGTCCGGGTCTTATGACAAAACGAGATTCTGAAACAAACACTGACCAATCGCATCTTCTGGAATCAAGTATGAGACGAATGCAGCAAAGTCAACAGCGAGGGGTAGCTACAAATGGCGGTCAGGGGGGTTATGGGTATGCTCGGCGGCCATTAAGTAACACTAGTAACTCTTCAGTTGGGAGTAACAAAAGTGCCGGATCTAATTCAGGGAAAACATCAGTTGTTGGAAGTCGATTGGCCAAACATGGTGTTGAGGCTAATGGTCAGTCGAATGGGAAATCACCTGTGGATGGTAACGGTGGTAGTGGCATACCAAGGCCAGGGAGTGCCACTGGGATACGTGCAACCACACCCGGTGGACATAAAAGTGATATGGGCCCTGAAGCTTACAGTAGTGCTACCTTAGAGCGTAAAAAGAAAGCCAATATGGCGAACACAAAATCATCTAGTGCAGCACAGACAGATCCTGGTGAACTTTACAAGTCTAATACCCTTGGCAGGACTAAAAAGGTGTATGCAGGTAGTCGCAACAGTCTGAGTCGTACACCGTCGCAAGGTGAAAATGGCTCTTTGTGTAGTAGTACTATTATTTCTAACCCCCATGCTACCTACGGTAAAGGTGGGGACGTCAGGGGTCAAGGTGGCCCCTACACACCTCAATCTCCTCAAAACGGATCTCATAACGGAAACTATGTGGCCATGGATTATGGCAGTCCAAGAAACTCAAATTCAAATCCCGGAATCTGGCTAAAGACTGCCAATGGTAGTACTCCTGGTTCGGGACATGGTGTGCCTATGGGTATGTCGGAAACGGAGAGTATGGATTCAATATCGTCACACGCTTCCAGTATTCAAGCTCAAATTCAGCAAGCTCGTGCTCTAAGTGGTGCTAGTGCCCGTATTCTTGCACAGAGAGATCTTCCAGCGGTGCCCAATTCTTCGGGTCTGTCCCGCTCAAACAGTATTAAATCTAGCCAATCAGAAAGTAACTATGCTAGCTCGCACCACGCTATGTATGATGACATCACTCGCACCAACTCTTTTTCTCAGCTTCCTCCCAGCTCTCCTTCTTCCCCGACCCCAAGCAACTCCTCTCATTCATCGTCTCGCTTTACGTACCCTATGACTGCGGTGTATGGTAGCCCCGGCGCCATGGTGAATGGGGGTCTGAATCAGGCCATGGTCAGGTCAAATACCCAGATAAGTCTGCCATACGGAAGCCTAGGCTTGTCTAAGATGAGCAAGGAGGACGATGGCAGTCGTAAGTGTTGTAAACTTGTCTTGTATTCTGCAATTTATATGTGGGCTTGTGAGGGCAACTGTTCATTTTGTTAGCTTGAAATCTTCCTGGAATAATATGAAACTTCAGCTGCTTTTTCAAGCTGACAAAGGACAACTAATTTTATGTTTAATGAAAATTACTAAAAAAAATTATAATATTGTTGTATGATTTCAGTACAAAAGTTTTATGCTTAAACTAAATACAGTGATTCAAAGCAAAAATATTTTTAAAAATGACAACTGAAGCCTTAATGAAATTACCCTGCTCACCCACATATATTCCTTTCATTGTTGCATTTTTTCACTGAACTAAAAACATGAAGCTTGAAGCTCTTGTACTTACTGGTTCTTCCAATGCCACTTGGGCTGTGAAATATCACCTGTATGCCAGATCTTCAAGCTTCTAGTTTTGTGTTAAAGGTGAACAAATGTTTGGTATCTTAATGTTTTGTCTGTCATTCATCTGTCACTGTTGATGAGACTAAACTTCTAATTGGTTTATTTCCAAGGCATGATAGTCAACAATTTCAGTGATTGATTCGGGAAAACTTGGGTGGGGATTTCTATTTACATTGTCCCTTGTTTGTGATGGTTCTGTTATACAAGAGGGGCATTCCGAAAATCTCAAAATACCTACAACTTTTCCGAATGGAAAGAGAGGCTGATCAAGTTATATAGGGATCTTGTTAGAATAATATTGATATACCTGGTGCACAACAGAGATAAAGTAGAATGTTTAGTCTCATCTAACAGCCTTTGTTTGACAGTTCATTGTCTGCTGTATTTTCAGAAAACAAATTGTTTATTTTTAATGTCGGGATTTGGTTCAAATTTTGCCTTTTTAATGGTTTTTGGTGCATAGCTTTAATATTAAGAAACTATATTTTGTTAATTTACTTTATTTTTTTTACTCGTTTCATTTGGTTGTGGTAGTTTATGTAGAGGATACATTTAGCTATGAATTGATATTTTTAAGTAATTCAGAAAACCTCACAACTAAATTTTTATCCATTAAGTCATTAACCTTATATTTAACTAAAGGTATTTTCACATATCTAACAGAATGTAGGTGAGGAGTTTAGATTTATTCATATTAGACTAAATAGATGAGAAACTTGGCTTTTATATCGGTCAAAACAGTTCACAATTAATATGTGTGAAAAAGAGCTTTTCAAAATCTGATTTACAATGAGGAACAACATTTACAGGGAGAAAGAACATTTACACAGTGCAGAAAAAATAATTTGAAAAATACAGAACTCAAAATGTAACTGTAGTCTTGATCTTGCCAGAAAGTTTGTTTGGTTTTTAAAGAAAAAAAAACTTATATTTAAGAAAAAAGACTTAGCATGATATTATCAGACCGAGAACTGTTGAAGCTGTGGGTGTTTCTCAAGTTTTAGTAGGAAGAACATGTTTACAGAGATAGCAAAGTGTCTAATGATGGCCATAAAATAACAACTCAGATAAGATTAATGCATGTGCATTACATGTGCACTTGAAACATACATCTCTGAAACAAGACACCTGTCGTGTGTTTACAGGTCGCTCATTTCGTATGTTCGTTTCACAAGTCAATCATTCAGTAACAGAAACTTATTCAATTTATCAGGTTGTTCATTTCGTACGTTCATTCACAAGTCAATCATTCAGTAACAGAAAGTTATGTATTTTATCAGGGTTAATTTGTTGTACATTTGGTTTTGTTTTTATTTTTTCTTTGCCTTGTAAATTATTGTGTATTTATCGTAAGTCTACGTGAACTGTATCTATGATTTGCTCTTGTTGATTGTTGTCTGTTAATCTTTACTCCCTGTCCCTCTGAACACTGCTCTCTGCTGATCTTTCACCTGTATTGCTGTTACTTTCAAATTCTTCCTGATCTTTACTTCTGATCTATATGTTCATTACTATAATTCTTTCTTGATGAGGTTATAGACAGTAAAGAATATCAAAATACAATTATATTAGAAAGATAGACTAAGTTTACAAATGATTCAACATGAAAGTTGAACACAAATTGTCAGGTCACAATAAGGAGACTTTCACTACATGTAAATACTTGATTTGAAAGAAAGAATAATTTCAATTGCATATAGTTTATTTACCAATCAAAATTCTGAGAAATGAGTAATGTTAGACTTGAACCTCTCTGTATATACAGGTCTAACTAAATCCTCTACTCTGGACTATTGCTATGTGTCGGGGGATTACGATTATGGTTATAACTCTGGTAAGTTGTTGTCCCTCTTGAAGCAGTACAATTCTTTCTGGAAATTTGTCTGAACTTAAAATTATTTCATCTTTCAAAATTAAAAAAAAGTCAAAGAGGGAGGTAACTCTGCAAAATGAAATATTTTTCTGAAATGTTTTTTTTTTCTTTTTGAGTATTCTTTTTAAACTTTTTAATACTTCTTTTAAACAAATGACCATTTTTAAAAGCAATGTGATGGTTTTTCTCAATCAAAAAAAATCTATCATGATAATTTTCATAAATATTTTTAGAAGTAACCATTAAATAACAGCAACTTTGTACTGCTAAAGGTGACTTAAAATGCATACAATAGTAGTTGTCCATTTGTGTTATGTTAAAGTGTATGTCATATACAAAACTAGTTGTCCAGTTTTGTTATGTTAAAGTGTATGTCTTATACAAAACTAGTTGTCCAGTTGTGTTATTTATCATTGTGAGATGTACAGTTTTAGTAAATGTATCATAATTCAATCATCATTGCTGAATGCTGTGTGTTATAGGGGAGATAACTCTTACACTCTTGTGTTCACTTGCACAGTTTCCTAATTGCACATTTATATTTTTTCTGCTATGTGCAATTGTGTTTTTTAATTTTTTACAAATAAAACACTTAGTTTTTTTCTGAATCATAATTTTCACATTATATACTAGTTCTCATACAACCTTCTTTACACACTTTTTCTTTCCATACTTTTCACTTCTACTTTGTCTTTTACGTCATTTACAAAGTGCACCATTTTTATGTTTTTTTACCACAATTGTGTTAATATAACATTAATGTTGTCAGCTTTCTTCATTTCTATCATGGTCTCTTTGACTAGCATATTATGCTCTTTGAAAATGTGTTAAACTTATGTATTAAAGAACAGATGTTTTAACTGTAGCAAGGGACTGTTTCTTAAAGAATGGTGAAGTTAAGCTGTATGTATATGTTAATTAAAATAAATCTAACACTGGTATTTTTAACTGTAAACGGCTAACTACACATAAGATTTCTTCTTATAATTTCTCCGTGAAATCAGGAATATGGTATACTTCAAACCAATTTAAATTTCAACAAAGATGCATTGAAAAGGAAACTTTATTATTTTGTCAAATTGTTAATGAATTCCATAGTTTGCAAAATGGTTAACACATTTTCCCCTTTTACAATATGGTTAACACATTTATGTATTTTACAAAATGGTTAACACATTTACATCTTTTACAAGTCAATTTAGCTTACACATTTGTATATTTTACAATATGGTTAACACATTTTCATCCTTTAAAAAATGGCTAACACCTTTACATATTTTACAATATGGTAAACACATTTTCAAATTTGTTTGAATGTACATATATTTATTTTCCTTTTTGATACTACTTGTATTACTACAAGTGAGGAATATCATAAATAATCATTAGGGTTGTTCTAATTTACAGTAATATCATCAATAAATCAGTAGGATTGTTCTAATTTACAGGAATATCATCAATAAATCAGTAGGATTGTTCTAATTTACAGTAACATCATCAATAAATCAGTAGGATTGTTCTAATTTACAGGAATATCATCAATAAATCAGTAGGATTGATCTAATTTACAGCAATATCATCAATAAATCAGTAGGATTGATCTAATTTACAGCAATATCATCAATAAATCAGTAGGATTGTTCTAATTTACAGTAATATCATCAATAAATCAGTAGGATTGTTCTAATTTACAGGAATATCATCAATTAATCAGTAGGATTGTTCTAATTTACAGGAATATCATCAATTAATAAGTAGGATAGTTTTAATTTACAATCTTTCTTGAGCCATAATATAGATCATGTCATGCTTAATTTGCTGTCATGTTTGTATGAACATTATATTTTTTATGACTTGTACAAAAAATATTTATTACTTTTATAACACTAATTAATGATTGTTTGTTTATTTAGATATTTTTCTTCTGCTGTACCCTAAATTTTTTATTAAGTACACGTTTGTTGAAAATAATCAGCGGAAGACCAATATTGTATGCACATTGACGTTGTGTTATACCAATTATGTTATTAAAGTTGTAGTATTTGTATTAGAAATCTGTTTATTTTACAGTCCACGGCTCAAATCTTTCCCTGGTATCCAGCTCATCATCTGTGTATTCAACGGTAAGTAAACAACAACTAACAAGACTGGTTCACTCCCTTTGTTCACTTCTCTCCACCAGGGCTACCCTCTGGTATACAAATTTAAGTGTAGTGGTGCATAGAGCAGCACAGCAAAGGGAGATAACCAGCCTATTAAGTCTGATGCATATGTCTGGTGATACTGTTGTTAGTTATAATGACATGGATTTTTACGCTATTGCATATTCAGCTGTGAAGAAGCTACTGATTGATATATATCTAAAGGCAATGATTAGTTATAAGAAAAGAATTTAGGAATGCAACATGTTTAAAGTTGCTGAAACCAAGTTGTGTTCTTTTGGAATGCCTAGTATGGCTTGATTCATAAAACAAAGAAGCAAATAAAAAATAACATACCTCACGGCTGAATCAAAATTCGAATTGTTTTTAAAAAGTGTGTTATCTCCCTATACTTGTAAAAAATGAGGAAGATATTTTGTTTGCTATAGCAGATAAAATGCAAATTAGATTATGTATGAATAATCTTGACTTTGAAAAATCTAAGCCAATCAGATCATCACTTAACATTCACATCTGACAACTCTTATTTAAATTGCCCCTATTCATTTTTGTTTTGACTGTCTTGTGCTTGATAACGCTTCAATCAGAAAATCTTCAGTTAAAAACATCAATCAAGAATCTTCCAGTATGCACCGACCTAGCTTCTCTCTGGTGTTCACAATATTTAGAAAAAAAATTGATTACGGTAAACAAAAACATGCACAAAACGACCTCCCGCTGCTGTGTACTTTCAAATCTTATATTTAGACAAGCAGTGCATATTTATGTTGTAAGATAAGTTTTTATAGAATTATATAAGCAGGCGAACCCAAGAACTGGAAGAGCAAATGGTCTTAAAGTATCATATGACAAAATAAAAGAAAATCAGGAAATGTATTTTTAAAATACACAAAGTTGAATTCCAGAGATGGGGGAAGATTGCAAAGTTAGATTAACTGACTGTCTGCCAGAGTTTTGAAATATTTTCAGATGGTAGTTTCATTGGTTTTTGATTGGGTTGAGGGCCTGTGAAGTTTCAATTTACATTGAATTTGGATTTATGAATTAACGCTAGGAAGGCCGGGATATACTTTCACCAGCAATCATTGAGGATCTCATTCTAGATGTTCAGGTAGATTTGAAACCGTTAGACAATATATGCATTGTTCGCAGTGCTGACATTACAGGGATTAACTGATAAGATTAGAATTTCATAGAATAATTTGATTATCATTGTTCAATATCTTGTGTTTTTGACACCGTAGATAGAATAAATTCTTTATATTTTACAGGCTGAAGAGAAACATAACCATGAGGTAAGTGTTTTAATAGTTTTCATATATATATTTATATACCAATGTTCTGTAATTACTTGTGGTGTATTATAAGTGTCTGTTGGTCTTAAGTCCACCTTATTTAAGCTGTTATCTGTTGACGTTTATGGTGCTATAATTCTGAACAGGCGTGCAGACAAATTGAATAATGATCGCCAGCGCATTATGATAGTTTGTCTGCACGCCTGTTCAGAATTATAGCACCATAAATGTCAACAAACAACAGTTTAATGCTTATGTTTTCATATATGTTTTTTCCACAACACATTTATTTTCCAGTTATTAAAATTGAAATTTGTCTCCGTAAGTGTATTTATTGGAACAGCCACCGGAAATAACTATTGTAGACACGTTTTCATAGCAACAAAAGAGTACGAAACAAAAACAGATAATGTATTTATGTATATTTAATATGAATAAAAAAATTGTCTTAAACATGTTGATTAACAACTTTGCAATTAAAAAGTAATAGTTAAAAGTTAAAAAGAAATGCGAGCTTGTTCTCAGAGAAATAACAAGTACTACGACAGGTTTCCAATATTACTATGCCAGAGTTTAGGCTAAAATAAACGACAAAAAATTTCTATGGTTTATATAGAGAGATTACATTGTAAATGTAAATATATAGTCATATTGCTGTTTTGATAAATTAGCTATAAACGTTAGCTCTTTTCAATGGATTTGTGTGAAAATAGTATTATGATGCACAAGATTTCCCCTCATTTACTTGTCTAATCATGATCTAGTATGATATTGCTGTTTGCTTTTATTTGTAAGGCTGACATTTTCTGGACAATAACTTTCTTAGTTATGGAGTTTTAGAGGAAAGTTTGTCAATCCTTTCTCTTGGCCATAGACTGAAACAGATTCATTTGTTTAATAAAATATCATGTTTCTATTTTTTACTGGTTTGAGATTGAATTTGAACATATGAAATCGATTATAGTAACTATTTCTATAAATCCATCCTTGAGCACCTGTACCACATAAGTTAAATGTAAGAAATGTTGAAATTCTGAGATATTTGTGATGTGATAAACATACCGGTAATTACTATTTAAGAACGATGGAAGTTATGATATCTATGTTGAAATTTGCATTCCTCTATATTTTACAAATTTTCATAAGGCATGATATTATTATATATAAGATGCATTGAAACACAGCACTTCACTGCATGTATCACATTGTAAATGCATTTAAGAGTCAATTTTACTTTTTATTATTTACCCATATTTGACACAGCAGCATATTTTGGTATGGCGTTCGGTCTTTAAACTTTCAAGATACATAGTTTGTGTAATCAAAAATACATACAATTAGCAGTGGGTTGTTTTTAAATTTTCCACCAAACAAATATTCTAGACATATTGAAGATTTGCACCTTGTATTTGGATAAGTTTGTTGAATTTTTGAAAGATTTTTCATGCCAAGTGAATACAACTTTGGCAAAGCCCTTCTGATGACCTAAATCTGGCTTGAAAGGATTTGAAACATGCAACAAAAACACAATTGGTTGCAATATACCTTATGGATCAGGGGCCCATTGAAATAGATAAAGAGATGGAGCTGGCTATGTTTTGCGTGCAAGAAAAACACAAAAGTATATATATATGTATATATATATATATATATAGATGTAGATTATAAATGATATATATATACATATTTACAGACATAAAAGCTAAAACAACCAGAAATGCCAGACACGGCAAATCCGGGCTAAAAAAGGTACAGACACCCTTACTACCTCATAGCCAAACCATCTCTTCTCACGTGCATTATGAGCTTGCTCAACAATTAAACAAGAGAAAAATGTTCTAGAGGATATTTCAAGTACAGGAACATGTCATCTTTGTGATTATAGAAGAAACTTGGTCAAAATAGTTTTATAGATAAAATATAAGATATTAAGAATATTCATGTAACTGTCATAACTTAAAGCAACTATCGGTATCAAGACTTGTTCAAACTTTTGTTTTTAAACTTTGAACTGGAACATGATATGTAAAAACTACATAAGTACTAGAATATTCGAAATCAAAAACTTTGGTTTATAATTTTCATAGTGGACATATCTGGATGTATAACACAACAAAACTAGATTATATAGGGAAGAACATGAACAGAACCTTCAATACTCCATATTGTATTTCTCAAGCCCACTAGATTATACAGGAGAGAAGGGCAAGTTGACTTGTGTGTCGAGTTAACTTATATCTCTGATGATTTGTCTATAAATTACACTTCCAGGTCGTCAAACTGTTAACATTGAGATGAAACAGACAGTTATTGGTAGATTTAGTTACGCTCTGCATCTACAATCTTATCAATTCACTCTGATGTCTTGTGAAAGGCGGAAATTTAAATTTTTCAATTTCTTTATTTTTTGCTGTGGCAGTTAGGCCAGAGATAATAGCTATTGGTTAACTGTAACAGATGAACATGGATGTTCAAAGTCTATCATCAAACACATAGAAGTCAGTTCTTAGGGACCAACTCTAAAAATGGGTTAGAGATTAAACACTAAAATTGGGTTAGAGATTAAACACTAAAAATGGGTTAGAGATTAAACACTAAAAATGGGTTAAAGATTGAACACTTAAAATGGGTTAGAGATTAAACACTAGAAATTGGTTAAAAATTGAACACTAAAAATGGGTTAAAGATTGAACACTAAGAAGGGTTAGAGATTACACACTAAAAATGGGTTAGAGGTTAAACACTAAGAAGAGTTAGAGATTATACACTAAAAATGGGTTAGAGATTGAACACTAAGAAAGGGTTAGAGATTAGACACTCAAAATTGGTTAGAGATTAAGCACTAAAAATGGGTTAGAGATTAAACACTAAGAAAGGGTTAGAGATTATACCCTCAAAGTTGGTTAGAGGTTGTGAACACTAAGAAGGAGTTAGGGGTTTAAAAGCTCTCTTTTAGACTGTTTTCTTCTCATTGAATGCTTCTGTCCTCCAGGGAGACCAAAAGGGAGATAACCAGTATAAATTCTTTAAATTAGTTTTTTCCCCTTTAAATTATTATAGAATGGATTTATCAGGCCAGGTTTAGAAGAGTTCAGAGTTTTAACTATCTTAAGAGTTTAAAGATTTAAACCTTAGAAGCAGAAAAAAATTAAATTTTATGAAGTGTTTAGAGATTAAACTTTTAGAAGAGGTTAGAAATTCAATTTTATGAAGGGTTTAGAAACTAAACTCTTAGAAGAGGTTTAAGATTTAATTCTTAAAAGGGTGTCATTTTATAAATTTTACTAAGGGGTTGTATGTAAGTAGGCATGTAAGGGATAGCAAAAAGGTTTAGAACAAAATACAGATTGAACTCCAAGAAAAAGTTAGTAAATCTAATCGAGACACATCCTGTAGCTTAAAAATCTACAGTTGAGAAACTGTATAAAGTTGATAGCACTGGGTGGCATATAATGCAAAACATTCAAATGTTTTGTGAAATTTCATATATACATGTTAATGTATATATATACACACATATTTATATCATGATAAATAGATCCCCAAGGATAATGACTGAACATTTTCTCTTTGAGATAAATTTTGTAGATTTTAAAGTTTTCTTCCTGAAAAAAAGCATATAAAACAGACTTCAAATAGCATAAAATTTGAACTTTTCACTTTTTCTGTTTCTGTTTGAATGCTTTCTTCACCTCAATTCAAAAAGAGTTCCCAGTTGGTTGGTGTTTATCACTTTAGCAGATGGTATATTTTTTCACAAGGAATTCAATGTAATACCCAGCACTTTCATGTTGGATTAACATATAATGTAACGTGTCTAACATGATTTATGCCCCACGAATCCACAATTTAACATGTCACATTTACCAAAGTTTTCAACACAAATTTTTTAGCGAGTTTACTTTCTGACTGTCTGGCAGCGACTGGACACATGCCAGCAGTCGCGATTATAAGAAGCATTGGATACATGGCAGCAAAAGTTTTTGAATCATGCTCACGTTAAATTTATCTTATCTTTGGACTTTACTTATAACACTGACTGTTCTCCTTATGGAACATGGCTTTACGAGATTCCAGACGAAAGGAAATCTTTTGAATAAAGACTGCTGTTTTATAGATTTTCAGGATGTCGATAAGAATAATAAGACAAAGATAGGGTACAGGAATATTGTGTGCCGTATCCAGCTGTTACGTGCATCTTTTTTGATCTCTTGTTAATTTTACAGATCCGAAAGCTTCGACGAGAATTGGAACATGCTCAGGAAAAAGTATCGACACTAACAACGCAGCTCAGCACCAATGTGAGTTTTTACTCTGAGAATGCGACTCAAAATGTTTACGGCTTTTTAAATGGGCTTATATTGGCATACATGGGATTTACCTTAGCTCTGTTTAGTACTGTTAGGCTGTGTGTTGTTGTTTAACTAACATTAATCTGTGTTTTTGGGTGTTAATGAGTCATGAGTGGTAGCAGATCTAGATATTCTAAGGTGTCAACACCCGAACTGGAGGTAAGTAATCATGAAACAGGTGTGGTTAAACCAGTGTTATATGTGACTACCTGAGATTCTCATGCTGCTTAAATCACGAGAGAAAAACCAGGGGGTGGTTAAACCAGTGCTAAATGTGTCTACCTGAGGTGCTTGCATGTATACATTGTAATACTTATATTTATGAGAGAAAAAACCAGTTTTTATTGAGTGAGAAATACCTGTTTTGCCTTACCTGAGGACTACCTATTTATTCTCATCTTTTGTTTGTTTGTTTGTATAAGGGCTTATTGTCCGATCAACAGCTAAGGTCATTTACGGACGTGCCAGTTTTACTG
>JAUMGZ010173642.1:0-14708 GCA_032359645.1 Pododesmus macrochisma | reverse complement strand
TGCTTCATTATTTGACGCAGTTATTGTTTGTTTGTCAATGCCTCTCGTTCTGTTGATCCTATTCATACTGTTTTCTAATAAACTAGAAGGCATAAGGCTTAATGTTTTGGTAAGTAGTAACTTTAGGGCATGGCGAACCAAGTTTGTTCAAGGCTTGACACTGGGGTCAAACATATGTTATGCGTTTTGGGGTCAAAGTTCAACACTATAGCAAATAGTTAACTATTCACATTTTCGACTTCTTGTCGAAAACTAATGGACTAATTTCATCCAATCTTTGTAGAAGTCATCCCTTGCAGAAAATAATTCAGACTTGTACACATGATGGGCCTCATTACCTCAGGGGGCAACACTGTAGGGTGCCTAAAGGGGGAACATTTTACTTTATTTTACTTTTTGTTTATTAGGAGAAGACATTTAAAATCTTAACAATGCGAAAATGCAATCTAAATCATGCCTCCGATACATATGATATTTAAAAGAGGAAGAAGCCAAAACTCTGTGTAAGACAACCCGTCCCGAACCCAAGATCTTGCTCGAAACTGCTGTCATTAATGAACGCAAGAGAAAAATTAATTTGGAATAGACAAAATCAAAGCTGCAGAGCCAAAGAGGTAAACGGTGACAAAAAATTCTCGACGGTTATGATGTACAAAAACCATACCCAATAATAATACAAAACTGTCTTGCCAAAGTTTAAAATGTGCGCGTATACAAAACAGGAATTTTTAAATGTATTCCTCTGGACACGTGTATCGAACAACCCAGTTCTCATCAACACGTTCCCCCTTGTGGACTCCAAAGTGGCGACCCTGTTGGCTTAGCCCCTTCATTTGTACAAATCTGAATCCCCTTCCTCTACTTCCTACTAAGTTTGGATGAAATTGGTTCAAAAATTTTGGACAAGAAGTCGAAAATATGAAACGTTAACATATTTGCTATAGTGTTGAACTTTGACCCGAAACGCGTAACTTATTTTTGACCCCAGGATCGCGCCTTGAACAAACTCCATGCCCTGAAGTCACTACATACCAACACATTAAGCTCTAGGCCTTCTAGTTTATTATAATTTCCCCTAGTGGCGCCCCTCGGGGCCCAGCCCCTTCATTTGAACGAATCTGAATCTTCTTTCCCTAGGGATACTTCCTACTTAGTTTGAATAAAAATGGTTCAGTGGTTCATCAGAAGAAGTTGAAAATGTTAAAAGTTAATGACGAAGGACGCCGGACGGGACTTTGGTCTAGATGGACTAACAATTAATCGAATTTGACCCCGTTTGCCTCTTTGGGGTCCAAATGGGGGCAAACCCCTTTTTATTCCCAAACTTGAAGCAGCTTCCCATGGTGGTACTTACTGCCAAAGTTTGGTTGAAATTGGCCCAGTAGCTCTTGAGAAGAAGTTGAAAATGTGAAAAATACCCTATGCAACTAAAGCGACCCCTGGTTGTTCTTTATGCACAGATTCTGTTTTCATTCGCAAACTTTTTAAACAGTGACTTAAGGATCACGCATATTAAATATGAAAGTAATCAGAGCATTGGTTCGTGAGAAGAAGATTGTTTAAAAAGAGTCTATTTTACCCCTGTTTGCCACTTATGGGCGTCTGCCCCTTTTCATTAACAAACTCAAAACAGCTTCCCATGGGGATGCTTCCTGCCAAATATAGCTGTAATTAGCCCAGCCGTTATTCCCCAATGATATAAACTTCTTCGAAGGAAAGGTAGTTCACTTTTAATTCATTTTAACATGTATAAGTCAAAAGAGTTACCTCCTTTGGGACAACTTAAAATGAAGTAATGAAAAAATGTACAGATACTATATTACACACTGAAAATTCATTTAATTATGTTTAAAATAGGCAATTTATCTATTTGTTAAGATAATATGAAAAGAAAGGAGAATAGATTGTAGATGGTAAAAATAACACTTAAACTTAGATGTTACTACACTTTACAAATATCAAAAACAACAACTACCTTTTGTCAAATTTCCTCTATAAATTTTTGAACCACAGTGGTGCCCCTTGGTGAAGGAGTTCCATTCTTTGAAAAAATCTGAATCTCATTTCCTTTCAAGTTTGTTTGAAATTAGTCCAATGGTTTAGAAGAAGTTAAAATTGTGATAAATGTTAACATGTCCAGTTGGACTAAATGTCAAAAATACCTATGCATACTATAGCGCCAGTTAGTTGTTCGTTTATGCACAATTTTATTTCTGTTTGCAAACTTTGCAAACGTTATCTCAAGGATCATACTTATCAAATATTAAAGTAATCAGAGCATCAGTTTGTGAGAAGATTTTAAAAAGTTAACCAAATTTTACCCCTTTTTGCCCACTTATCGGGCCACTATGGGGACGAGCCTCTTTTTATTCGCAAACTTAAAGCATCTTCCAATGGTGGAACTTCCTCCCAAAGTTTGCTAAATTTGGCCCAGATGTTCTTGAGAAGACGTCAAAAATGTGCAAAATACCCTATGTCGACCGAAGCTCCCCCTAGCGGTTCGTTTATGCACATATTTTGTTTTCGTTCAAAAACTTGTAAACATTGACTTAAGGATCACGCATGTCAAATGTGAAAGTAATCAGAGTATTGGTTCATGAGAAGATTTTTAAAAATGTTACCCCTTATAGCATGGGGTCCCTATGGGGGCCAGCCCCTTTTTATTCGCAAACTTGAAGTAGCTTCCTATGGGGATGCTTCCTGCCAATAATGGATGTAATTGAACCATCCGTTCATCAGAAGAAGTTGTTAATGTGAAAAGTTTACGCACAACGCATGACGGACGACGACAGACTCAAGTAGCTTAAAACGTATATGTTGATGTCTATCTCTACATTAACTATAACAAAACCTTACCACCAATAGTGGCGTGGGGTGACATATTAGTAACGTCACTGCATTTAATATGTGAAGTGACTAAGGAAACAATTGATGAGCATGACAATAAAATGACACACATTATACTACAAAAACCCAAATGACAAATATGTTGACAAAATGCTAAATTAAACGTGACATAGAGGTTAATGCAATGTGTGTTTGTTTATACATTTTTGTGTGCTGGTGTTGTTGAACTTTAAATGTAATCTTTAAAAACCACCACAATAGCAATTACATAAACATCGTATCTTTATTAGTGCTGAACATGCAATGAAATAAAGGTTGAAATGCACATGTACCTGATATTGAAGTTGTTTTAATGATACCATTATCGTTTCCTGTCAATACACACACACAACAAATAAAAACATAGTCACTGTCATTTCTGCACATGTCTGAAATGAGCACTGTTTACAGATAATAAATTGTACTTACCTTTATAGAACATTAATTCCACATTAACTAAATACTTTTGATGTTAGTAGGTGTATAATGTAGTTATACGTTCCGACGAGTGGTCAAATCACTGACGAAATTCTTTTTAAACTAATACAAAAAACATCAACCGGTATCTCAAAGTAACCAGCAACACATACACATACATGTATTTGGTTCACTTATTTTTGACTATAGTCGGTATTTTCAGAAACCGGTTTATCAAGATATTGCTATATAGAAACATATAAGGGGCAAATCTGGACCTTAAAGTCTGACCGGTAAATTGAGAAGACCGGTATTTTCAGCGACCGGTATTCACAGTTTCCACTGTACTAGTCAACTTGGATTGGTATTCTTAATAACACAATACATTAAATAAAGAACATCGAGAATGAAAAATACATACCTTCTCAAATATATAAAGTTATACATACAAATTACAATGTGCCTTTGACAACCAAGGTGGTAGAGGTGTTTGAACGTTACAGGTGAATGAATACAAACATTATTGATTATTTTACCTTTATGTCGAAACAGGAAGTGTTGTTTATTGGTGGCACGTTCCGCTTCATTAAGTTATGAATTATTTATTAATCTTATAATAACAAGAAATTTTAAAACATGATGTATGTGTATCGATCTGTTAAACACTGTATTATAAACAAGAGGTCCATAGGGCCTTAACGTCCATCTGGTTTAAATCTGCCCATTAGTTTAAGAGATGTTATTTAAAGGCATACTGTCAAATGTACTGAACCCCCTTCCAAAAGAGATGACATCTACCAAGTTTGGATGAAATTGGTCAAGTATAATATTTGACAAGTCAAAAATGCGAAAAGTTAACATATAGATATAGTTTTTAACTTTGACCCAACAACAGGTAACCATTTTTTTACCCCAGAGTCACACCTTGAACAACTTGGTTCTCCATGCCCCAAAGGTTTTACATACCAAAACATTAAGCTCTTTGCCTTCTAGTTTAGTTTATAAGAGGATTTTTTTGAAGTTTTAACACATTTTCCCCTTTTGGCCCCCTTAAGGAGCCCACTGGGGGCCAAGCCCCTTCATTTGAACAAATTTGAATCCCCTTCCCTATGGATACTTCCTACTAAGACTGGATGAAATAGGTCCAGTGGTTAAAAACGAGAAGAAATAGGATCAACAGAACAAGGACAAAAAGTTGAAAATGTGAAAGTTAACATATTTACTATAGTGTTGAACTTTGACCCAAAAAGCGTTATATATTTTTGACCCCAGGGTAACGCCTTGAACAAATTTGTTTTTCCATGCCATAAAGTTGTTACATACCAACGCATTAAGCTATAGGCCTTCTAGTTTATTTGAAGATTTTTGAAATTTTGTCAAATGTTCCCCCTTTTGGACCCCAAAGTGGCACCCCTGGGGCCCAATTCCCTTCATTTAAATAAAATTGAATCCCCTTCCCCGAGGGATACTTCCTACCAAGTAGTTTGGATGAAATTGGTCAAGTAGTTTTGAACTAGAAGTCGAAAATGGAAAAAGTTAACACGTTTGGGATAGTGTTTAACTTTGACTCAAAAACGCGTACAAATATAATCTATTTTTGACCCGAGGGTCACGCCTTGAACAAACTTGGTTGTCCATGTCTTAAAATTACTACATACTAAAACATTAAGCTCTTGCTTTTCTAGTTTATTAAAAGAAGATTTTGAAGTTTTGTCAAATTTCCCACCTTATAGCCCCATAGTGACGCCCCCTGGAGGCCCAACCCTTTATTTGAACAAATCTGAATCCCCTTCCCTGCATATATTTACTACCAAGTTTTGAAGAAATAGGTCTAGAATAAGAAATTAACAAGAGGCCCATTTGGCCTTAATGTTCTCTGGTTTAAATAGGCCTATTTCATTGTCATCTGAAACTTTTTGCCTTGAACAAAGTTGGTTCTCCATGCCATAAAGATACTTTAAACCAAAGCATTAAGCACTCAGCCTTCTAGTTTACAAGACGATTTTTTCAAATTTTATCAAATGTTCCCCAAAATGCGTGACCTTTTTTTACCCCAGGGTCCCGCCTTGAACACATTTGGTTCTCCATTCCTTAAAGTTACTATAAACCAACACATAAGGCTCTAAGCCATCTGCATTATTAGGAGAAGATTCTTGATATTTTGTCAAATGTTACCCACTATGGCCCCGAAAGTGGCGCCCCGGGGGACTGAACCCAATCATATAAACAAATCTGAACTCCCTTCCCCTAGACGACTTCTTCAAATTAGTACAGTTGTTTTTAACAATAAGTCGAAAATATGAAAAATTAACATGTGTGCTATATATATATATATAGTGTTGAACTTTGACCCAAACACGCGTAACTTATTTTTGACCCCAGGGGTCACGCCTTGAACAAACTTGGTTCTCCATGCCTTAAAGTTACTATATACAAAAACATTAAGCTCTAGGCTTTCTAGTTTATAAGTAGAAGATTTTTGAAGGTTTGTCAAATGTCCTCCCTTTAGGCCTCCTAGAGGTGCCCCTTGGGAGCCAAGCACCTTTATTTGAACAAATCTGAATCCCTTTCCCCTTGGGATACTTCCTATTAATTTGGATGAAATTGGTCCATTGTTTGGGAGAAAAAGTCGAAAATGTGAAAAGTTTACGACGAACGACAGACAACGGACGGCATTAGTAATGGAAAAGGCCACCTTGACCTTCGGTCCAGATGGACTAAAAGCATTATTATCTATAGGGGAAAAACGTGTCGTAAAAAGAAAAATAAGAGCCAACAAATCTAAACGAAACTCTGACAAACAAATAATAAACTATTTGTTTTAATATGTAAATTATCCCCCCCCCTTCACCACTTTAGAATTTAAACAAACAATATACTTTAGTTTAAAAATTTATTATGAAGCTAAATCCAAATAACACATTGAATATGAGTAGAAATTCACACATAAGTTTTAAATATTTAATTCATCCAATAATAACATTGAAAATCATAGAAATTACACAAATTTACATTAATAATTAACTATTGCTAAACATGTAAAGCATTAAACATATGATGAAAATAGCAATAAAGTATCACATACAAAATAAATGCATTTTTGAGATAAGTTCATATGTTAATTTATATCAATATTAAATCAAATGTATATACAATCATTTTCGACATAACTACAATGTACTAAATAAATTATAGTAAAAATATGCATGATTAATTAAGATAAATAGAGCCATGTCAAAAGGCCGCCAAATATATTACAAGTGTAAGATAGACATTTTTAAAAGAAAGATTAGGTTAGAATATATGATAAAAACTGAATCTCAACATTCATTATTATCTCAGTATTAACAAAAGGCTCCCAAGTATAACTGTTACTCACCCCTGTCAAAGAAAGTGCTATACTTCCCTGTACAGGCATCACACTGTTGATTTTGCATATAAAACAGCAATATGCAGCATCGACTGAAAAGACAAAGTATAGTATTCGATTCGAACCAAATCACTCTAAGTATATCTAACATCACTATAGTACATCATCAAGACTAAAATACATTAACAGAACAAATGGAAACAGGAAAAAGATTTCCAAACAATAACTGTGTACCAGTGCAAACATTTGTTACATAATACTCAGTTCATGTTGTCTAACACATGTTTGAATAATCTCTGAAGTGGATTGGTGTTTTCAAAATTCAAATGAAAGCCTTTATCTTTAACAGCAAATAACTTTCTTTTAGACATTCTATTAAACATAAATGGTCTATATGTGTGAATGAAATGCAGATGCATTGACGGACAGAAGTATTTACAAAGCCTATTGTTTATTTGAATAATTAATGAATTGCTGTCATCAAAATCAACAGGCCTAGGAATAATAGCAGAAACAAAAATCTTAACGTTTAAATTGAAATAACGAATCACTGCTATTAACTTAGCATAATTAGCCACTGATTGTTCATCAATGTCATTTTTCATATACTTAACTCTGTGTTGAATCTACAAATCTACCACGTATTAGCCACAGTTTTCAGCTTTATGCTACTAGGAGTTACCACTTTTCACTTTTTCAAAGGTGTATCGATATCAGAAACTGCGTAAAAATTTGACAAGTTTTATAGAAGATGTCCAGAGATTCTTTTGAGATATGGTCAAGTTTGTATTTCTCAGCTTTCCCACGCATTTCACAACCGTCATTTATTGAGATATTGTTAACAAACTTCGGAGGATTAAAAACAACCCAGACCTATCTTCTGTTGCTACTAAAATTCTAAGAAAATTCCTATAACGTAGCTATGATCTTCTTATAGTGAGACGCACTACATGCATAGTATTGGGTCCATTTACCGCCTCTTACTGGCATAGACTTTGGCATTGTACACCTTCTAACAATACTACTGGGAATTAATGAAGGGCTCCAGTTAAAAGCTTCCTCTATCGAGAAGGATGGGTCCTGATATCTGTCCTTTTGGTTGTTAGTGGTACTTCGCGTTATTCTTATTTCTGAGCTCACACTGCTGTTATAGCAATTTCTTGAGCCAATTTAGTTGTTTCCCTTGACACATAACTGGGTGAGTTTTTTCTCTCCTAAGGTCCCTAATCCCCCCCTTGCTGGCAGTGTAAGGAGGCTCCAAGGTCATCAGTAGATGTTAAATAAGTGGAAAAATTAGTCGGTCCGCAAGGATTACTAGTCTTGATGTTTGTTTTGATGTCGATTTAATGAATTACATTCCAGTGCTTCATTGTTTGACGTAGTTATTATTTGTTTGTCAATGTCTCGCGTTCTATTGATTCTATTCAAGCTGTTTTTTTTTTAAATGATCTACTTAGAAACTGAGCATATAAAGTAAGATAGGTGTTGTAGTTTAAAAAGGCTCAAAATTTAAATATTCCTTCGGCAAATGCTATTCTGTACGAGACTTTCAAATCTTGTTTGAGACCACCAATAACTGATTCTATAACAAATAAATAAAACGATACAACTACATTAACAAACTGAATCCCCGTCCCTTGGGACAATCCCTACCAAGTTTAGATGAAATTGGTCCAATGGTTTGGGAGAAGAAGTCAAAAAATGTAAAGTTAACATATTTGCTATAGTGTTGAACTTTTAACAAAAACGCGTATTCTAATTTTGACCCCAGTATCACGCCTTGAACGAACTTGGTTCTCCATGCTCAAAAGTTACTATATACCAAAGCATTAAGCTCTTTGCCTTCTAGGTTATGAGAAGAAGATTTTTGAAGTTTAATCAAAAAGGTGACCTACAAAGCAGTGGGATATCATTGCATAATTATCAAATCATTTTTGTGATATGTGATATGCATCAAGGCGCCATGATCTGGACAAAAAACAATATTCAAATATAGCACAATTACACTGTCTTCGTTAAAAAGCAAATTTTTGAATTCCCATTTTCCTTACTCAGACATGTTGTTACGCCACTAAATACATAAATTAAGACAATACGGAGCCCGACCTGTTTGTCTCATACTTACGACTTTCTACTTAATATCGTCATGAATGGTATCTTTTCCATCAAACTTTATTACAAACGTGACGACTTTAGTTTCCCAATAGTCAACTTCCCATTCTTAGGAAGCAACACACCAACATCACTTAATTTTGGAGATGATTGGTCACAGTAAGTTCGATATTCAAAAGGGTGTTCTCACTACCAGGACTTTATCACTAGAGGATTGCTGTTGACCTTTAAACTTTTGAGGCAGGGTTGTACAATATCCAGACTTCGGCCTGCATTCAGAAAGTTTTATGGACGTCATCACGATACTGTAGAAAGATCTGACAAGTCTTGTTTCTGATATAATCTCTACGTCATGGTTTGAGTTTTTTTTTTTAACTCTTCTTTATAGCCAGTATTGTGTGTGAGAGGCCTTGTAGTTTTATTTCAGGTCCATAATATACTCCCAAGTTATTGTTTTGGCTTCATACTAACCTGAATTCTAAATTTGTGTACTTGACTTTCATATTATATAATATAATTCAATATAATAAAATGTATAACGTAGTCATGAGTTTTAATTCCTTGTCGTGCTATCTTTACCGCTTGGCTTTCATGATAATGTTGCTGCTTTATTCCTATCCTGTTAATGGTATTTTTCTCTTGCTTTTTCGTCAAGACATTAGTGACATATTCTTATGTTGACATAAGGAAAGGGATGCCATACACCGGAATGACGCGAACGCATCAAGGCGGGTGACACACGTGAAGCAGGAACCACTACTTCAATCGCGAGCAAGTGGTTTCGCTTTTAGTTTTTAGTCCGTCTAGACCGAGGGTCCAAGGTAGACGTTTCTGGTTCAAATTCCGTCCGTCGTAACGTCCCTCACTAGAAAACTTTTGCTTTAAACGACAACTCCTCTGAAAGTACTAAGCCGATTTCATCAAATTAGGCAGGAAGCATCCTTAGAGGAAGGGAATTCAAGATTGTACAAACGAAGTCTCCGACTCCCAGGGGACTGGTGGGTGGGCAAACAGGAGTAAAAGTTTCCGCAAGCGAGTCACGTGATCCTTCAGAACATCCAAAAAAAAAAATGGATAGCGAAGTAAAATATGTGGTTTTGTTTACGATTTCAAAATCGACCTGTTTAGAACGTTACGATGCATTTATATGAACAAACATAGTGGATGTACCTGTCTATGAAGAAACGAAGCAACGTCCTGATTCCACCTCAACCCTAATTCAGCCTTCAGTTTATTCCATCTTCAAGCTCATTTCTACGAGCTGTTAAAATACGCCCAATATTTGTCTCGGCTGTAGTCCGTTATTTTGGCAAGCTCCAGTTTTAATAGTTTCCGAGCTGATATTGTAACATATGAAGCTGGACGACCACTGCGTGTATCGCCAAATTGTTTTGGTTTTCTGGGGTCGGGTCACGAAGGTCGTCAAGGTTACGTCATGTAATTATGCGAAATAGCCTTTTATAGGAATTTATGCCGTACGGCATTAAATACATTTTTAAATCGTTATATTTACAGCTTTCTATTTGTAGAAACTTGTATAATTTGGTATTGGCGGAAAATTCATAACTTATTCTATCGAGGAAAAAATAAGTATTGGCGTTGGGTTTTTTTTAAGAAGAAAGAAAGAGCGATTGCCACGTCATATATCTCGTCTAAGCGTAGGTGCAAATAATGCAAATAGTTAGCGTACTATTCCAACCAAACATATACACATGAAAGTATTCAATACGAAAAACCAAGACGATATTCTAAAGCCGTAACTCCATGGACAAAGGCAAACAAAAGGAAAAAGTGGGACGCCTAAAGGAATAAAAAATAACTCATTATATACATGTTTTAACTAAAAAAGGAAACATCACGACATTCTATTACAAATGTAAACAATAGAAGCGAAACTGGGTGCTCGCGATATGGTAAGCCTTTCCTGCTACACTAGTGACAATAATGAATATACAATATGAGTCAGTGAAAACACAGGTGTGCAAGTAATAGCAAAAATGAAATAGATGGGGCTATGTGCACAATAATTGGTCAAATTGAAATCAAGCTCTTGTTCTATATGTAATTTTTATTGCTTTTGTGAACAATATAGTCGAAATTCAGAAATCCTCGTGGGCGGTTCTGCAACACCTCCAATATGAATATTTGCTATATATATATAGTGTCGAAGTTTGACCCCAAAACGCGTAACCTATATTTGACCCAAGGGACACGCCTTGGACGAAAGTGCTTCTCCATTCCCTAAAGTTACTACATACCAAAGCCTCAAGCTCTAGGCCTTCTAGTTTATTAGTAGAAGAAGATTTTTCGAAAGTGTGTGTATGACGTTTCGTTTTACGTCGTAGTTGTGTTAATCATTACATATGTGATATGATAACATGGCAGACAGAAAGCATCGTGACGATGAAATTGAAATGGCGGATGATTCGGAGCAAGGCTTACTACAAACTATGTGTGGTATTGAACTTAATGAAAACCTAGAGGATCTGAAGAAAGTTCCTGAGCAAGTGTTAGGTATGTAAATTGCACTGGCTAAGCTTTATTGGAATACCCTTTCAGAATTGATGTAGTGGTATATCGCGCAAAGGCTGTATAGGGTATCCACAGGTTAATAGTGTTGTGAAAATAAAGTTGTTGTGAGATAGGTTTGCATTTTTAACATATAAATATAATTTCAAACGTTTGAACAGAGTGAATTAGTGCGAAATTAATTTCTCCTGATTGTATATGCTGTGTACAGAGGGCGCTATATGTAGTGTATTGCATGCTACGCATGCGTTTTATTCATTCAACGCGACAACGCCACATGGTCGACACGTGTAAATTTTTTTTTAAAAAAAGTTAAATTTATAACTCATTCTTTGTGTTGGTCTTTATCAAGATTGATAGGATTGGCGTGATCTGTACGTATTTAATTAAACAGTAGTATTAAAATTTATGTATTGTGTTTTTCAGATAGCATTAAGCTTACTCGCGAGTGTGTTTAGACAGTTGTGTCTTTATATGTGAAGAATTCGATTTGAGATTCTTGTATTTAAAATGGATTGTGAATTGATTATGTCATTTTATTGAGAGAATAAAATCAACACCCGGCGTTGTCGTGTGGTTTGCACTTTACGACTGTGTTTGTGTTTTTGTATTTGGTTATGTGGTTGGTGTGTTTGTACACACATGTGGAAGTGTCAGGAGAAAACAAGTGTTTGCATCATTAACATTTACAGTTAGTGTATGTGGTGTGTACCAACATAAATAATACAACGTTTATTGTACAGTTGTTTTAGCAGTTAATTGAATATCCTTATTTAACAAACAAATGAGTCAATAGGCACATATGCACGTGTACATTTTGCAATATCTGTTTCCGTCTACGCACCCATCATGCATTCACGATACACAACACAAAAATGCTGAGGCAAACTGTACATGTATATACTTTTGCGCGTTCTGTCAGTTTACTTCAACTGCTTAAATGACATTTTGGTTGTCACTCTTTGTAGCGATAACCACCAGAGCCAAAGCGATGTTATATCAATGGCTTTCAAATTTCTGCGTAGCTTAGTTTTAATTGAAATCTTTAGGAGTTGTATTCATGTTTTTCTGTTTAGCAATGTATTAGGAGAAAACTACGAACATCTGTATGTTGACGGCTCTTCGGCTCATATAGTGAGCAACTTTTTACTCATCTTTTTGGGATTCCGTTGACAGGTTAGCCACATCACTCACTTACACATAGGCGAATGAACGTCCTAAGTCCAGTGGTATAGCAGCTAATAAAGAAATTGTTGTTAAATATTTATCATGATGTATTGTTATTTCTAATAGTTATTTACGTTGGTGATCCAAACAAGAACATAAGACCCAGCAAGCTAAGCTTTCCAGGTCTTCGAGGCACATGTTGCCTCATCTTTAGTGTATGTAAAACTTCATGTCTGAAATCGGCCTTCGTATTTCAACTTTAGAGCATTATACATTACGCTATACAAAATATGATACATGTATTAGTAGGATATTTTTGTTCTTTTAAGTAACATACTATAAATTATATTTGAGGTTATCTTTAGAATATTCAAACCCTTTCTTAATATGGATGGCTGCGTTTTTGTAACATTTTCTTGCGAGATGTTTACATAGGCATATCGATATACAATGTACTACACAAATGTTCCGTCTTAGTGAATAACACACACCGATAGCTGTACGCTTGACAACTTAAACATAAAAGGTTGATATTTGACTAATAAACTTATGTTGCACAGACATTTTGCAACGTGACACAGAAAAGACACATCTAAAGAGTAAATATAGATCAGTCTTTGTATATGAAAGTAGTCAATACGAAGACGATATCCAAAAGCTGTAAGTCCATAAACACGGGCAAACAAAAGGAAAATGTAGACCGAACACACTAATCAAGAACCAAATATACATTTATTAACTAAAAAAGGAAATATCACGAACTTCTATTAAACAAGAGGCCCACCGGGCATTAACGTCCATCTGATTGGCATTTGTATACTTTGGACTCTAGGGCCACGCCTTGAAAAAACTTGGTTCTCCATGCCCTTAAGTTACTACAAACCAAGCATTAAGCACAAGGCCTTCTAGTTTTTTGAAAGATTTTTGTCAAATTAATTTTCCCCATTTCAGGACTCAAAGTGGCGCCCCTGGGGCTTGAGCCCCTGCATTGAACAAATCTGAATGTTCTTCACCAGGGATGACTTTTACCAAGTTTGGATGAAATTGGTCCAGTTTGTTTTGGACAAGAAGTCAAAAATGTGAATAGTTAACTATTTGCTATAGTGTTGAACTTTCAAGGTCAAGCCTTGAACACACTTGGTTCTCCAAGCCTAAAAGTTACTACCTAACAAAACATTAAGCTCTAGGCCTTCTAGTTTATGAGAAGAGTTTTGAAGCATTGCCAAATTTTCCCCCTTTCGGCCCCCAAATTGGCGCCGGGACCCTTCATTTGAGCAAATCTGAATTCCCTTCCCACAGAGATGACTTAAACCAAGTTTGAATGAAATTCGTCCGATAGTTTTGGACAAGAAGTCAAAAAATTAAATAGTTAACTATTTGCTCTAGTGTTAAACAGAGACCCCAAAACGCGTAATTTATTTTTGACCCCAGGGTCTAGCCTTGAATAATGTGGTATTCTATGCCTTAAAGTTATTACATACCAAAACATTAAACTCTAGGCTTTCTAGTGTATTAGGAGAAGATTGTTTTTAATTTTGTCAAATTTTCTCCCTTTCGGCCCCCAAAGTGGCGCCCCTGGGGCCTGAGACCATTCATTTGAATCAATCTGAATTCTATTCCCCAGGGATGACTTCTACCAAGTTTGGATGAAATTAGTTAAGTAGTTTTGAAAAAGAAGTCAAAAATGTGAATAGTTAACATATTTGTTATAGTGTTGAACTTTGACCCAAAACGCGTAACTTATTTTTGACCGAAGAGTCACGCCTTGAACAAACTTGGTTCTCCGTGCCTTCAATTTACTACATACCGAAACATTAAACTCTAGGCCTTTTGTCACAATATCGGTGAAAGATTCTGGACGTGACGTTAAGCCCTAATTAAACAAACAAACAAACTCTAGACCTTCTAGTTTTATTATTAGAGGAAGAATTTTGAATTTTTGACAACATGAACACTGACCTTTAAATAATAGTACAGATTTGTAAATCAGTACAAAAACAACGCCAGTAAATTTATTGACCAATTATCAGGCCTTTGTTTCCAAAGGGAAAATATCAGAACCTTAAACGGCAGGACCAGGCAGTTTTAAGGTCACCTTCAAAAACTATCAAGACTGTTTAGCTGTTATTTTCTGGTTGTACAGGAAAACTTTGTTTAATTAGGGCTTAACGTCACTTCCAGAATATTTCAACGATATTGTGACAAAAGACCAAAAGAGAAAAACCAA
>JAUMGZ010173631.1:0-14708 GCA_032359645.1 Pododesmus macrochisma | reverse complement strand
AACGTTGTGAAAACGTTTTAAAAACCATACAAAATCACGTGATGAAAACATTTTCTGAAAATATTTAAATAACATTTCATGAAAATATTTAAATAACATTTCATTAAAACATTTTAAAGAAATGTTTTGGAAACGTTTTAAAAACCATACAAAATCACGTGATGAAAACATTTCGTAAAATGTTTTCACAACTTTTTGAAAATGTTCTTAAAATGTTTTAAAAATATTTTTGTGTTACCTGGGATGTTTCAATTTGAAATGAAATGAGTAAATAATGTATCAAGACACTTATTCTTGACAACAATCGTCAGAAACAATGATAGAATATACATAAATTGAAAATGACTTACCATGTTGTCAAACGTGTTCGTCCGGCAAGTGACTGATCACTGCTATACAGCATCGCAACTCGGACAAGTTGTTATTTACTATACACTTCCGTTCCCACACAGTGAGTACAAACGGGGGAAAACTCAAAACACAATGTCATGTGGAATGCATTGTAAGAAATACGGATTATTACGGAATCTAGGCACATAGTGTACATTGCGTTCATGTATCTAAGTTTTGTTGAACTTGCCCGACCGGTTCTCAATTCTATTTTCCTTAAAATCCGGTTTCCTTTTTTTTCAACCCGGATCTCAATGTTTCGATTTTTATCATCCGGTTTTATGAGTAATAAATACACGTTAAACCGGATTTTCTGCAGAAAATCTTTTCCGGTATCCGGAATTCAGGGAATCCGGTTTTATGAGAATTTGTTTACCATAAGTAAAGAGTAAAAAGGAAGGGACCGTATCGGGGCGCCGGTTTGGAGGGAATCCCGGTTTGGAGGGGTTCCACTGTATATTATACTTAGGTGATTATGTATTTAAATATGTATCTCTAGTTCTTACTATGTACTTGATTGATGTCCTTTCATATTAACTGTCTAATACTGACCAACCAATTACGCAACCACTACACTGTATTTTGCTATAAAGACTTCTGGTGTTTACTTGTAATGTGTACCCCACTTATGATCGCAAATAAAGCTTCATCATTCTTAACTGGTGCGTTAAAGTGTTATATTACCTCCGAGTCTTTTTGTCTAGTATGCGACGGAAAAGAGTAATCCGATGGACGATATCGATGAAATACTCTTGGCGTGACAATAAGCCCTTATTATACAAACAAGCTCTTGAACATCGTCTAAACTTTTCATATTTTCTAAAATATAATCCGAATCAACAAGAAGAGCGCAATGTAATGTTATCGACATTAGAGGGACACACTACTAAAGAAAACAACATAAATCTTTTCAGTACAAAACAGCATCGTTAACATTTAAATATATCAAATAATGATGTTTTGAGTGCAGTTTTGATTAAGCTGTTCCAAGACATTTAAACATTTAACTCCCTACATCAAATAACATGAATACAATAACATGCTCAAAACACATTTATTGACACATGTATCATATATATTACATAACACAGTTTAAAAACAGTTTTTGCATTACAAATCCCGAGACTTCCCTGATGTCACTTACATTATTTCAACACAGCTAAAAAACATTTTTGACAGCTAGATTAGACATAATTTCGTTTGTTTTAACAGTTCTACTGCAGCGTGATTTCTTCTTCACCTTAAATGCTGTATGATATCTTAAAGTTCCGTCTTACCATCCAAATGAGAGAGACAGAGAGAGGGGGGACCTCATCGCATTACCCGCAGCCCCGCAAGACCTAGATAAACATAAGCAATGGAGCTAAAAGCCGGATTATAGGAGAAACCGATATTTTGGAAAATAATCAAAACTAACAATAAATGTTTAATTAATATTGCCTTGTTTACAGTTGAGGCAACCAATGAAAAAGCGTTATACTTATTTCGACGTACACTGTAGTAACGCTGTCACATTAAGCGAAATTATGTACAATCCAGAAGTCAAATTTGATTGACACGTATTGAAAGTTTGTAAGAATAATTTTGCTGAATTTGTTCATCATACAATAAACAGGTAGCAGCAGTTATACGTTGGTATACTTATTCAGAAATAAGTTATTGTTTATTTTAGATTCCTATCTTACTACACATAGAGTTTTGATCACGTGTGAAGGTGATACCACGTGTGACCGATCATCATTCTCACTGATGATAAGATATCCCTCAAATAAAATAATCAACAATAGCAATCAAAACAATGTTGCAATGATATAAAAAACGATCACATTTAACAAAAACCATTTTCATTAACGCATGCCATTTGATAGTGACTTGAGAAACTACATTAATTAAAACAAACTAGGATATACTTTCAAACTCACACTGCATCTTACAAGGTAGATATCTATAAACAGTATTATTTTTAAAAACGAGTTGTGTCAGAGGCGTTTTTGTTTTGCAAGGATTTTTTATTCCAGGTTTACTGGCATTTGTGCTATTTTTAAACTATATCGATGTCCACCCTATGGTAGTGGGCGATCAGAAGGCGGGTCTTCGTGAATTTATAAATATTTCGCTGGCTTAAAACCTGGTATCTAACTTATTAAAAATATTCTTTTTATGACAGATCATCTCATTATAGTGCTATAATAAATATTTCGCTTTATTGAAGTAGTTACTTTCATCATACAGGAGTGTGTATGTCACTTTAATACATGGTTTCTTCGAGATACAACCAAAACAACCTAATAACCACAGTTTGGATGGATCAAAAAATGATTTAATTTTAGAGAATGTTTCATTAATCTTAGGACTTAACAAAATGTTGATAAAACATTAAGTGATATGATTAAGTAAGAACATTTTATCGCCACAGACTTAAACCTAATTGGGAGTGACACAATTTAATTTATTTGTGACAGTTTTTTCTGTTCACTTAAGGAGGATCCAAGGTCAGCAATCGTTTAAAAAGTTTATGTTAGATTTTAATGAAACTTTCAACAAATGTTTCCCAATATCAGTAGATGTTAAATAAAAGTGAAAAAAATAAGGGGTCATCGACTTTTTTTTTCAACACAGAGATTTGTTAAATTGACGGTTGAAGGGGCCAAAAAAAGATTTCAGTTTATAAAAAGAAATCTTTTTTTAACATAAATGCATTGCACACTGCTTAATAATTTAATATATATGCCTCGTGTAAGGTATTTCATAAATGACAAAACATAAAAGACAAAAATCACAAATTAACACATGAATTGTTCAATAAAATAGAAACTATATGTTCAATTTATTCACTTTTCCCCAAGGACATTTTATGTATTATCTTCAAATAGGCATATAAAAAATGTGGGGTAATTGACCTTATTTCTTGTAAAAAGTGTCATTCATATCAGTTATAATCAATTTTGATCAATGAGTTATACCCGAATTAGATACCCTTTGGTGACCCAGTGTTGACCGTCACAATCCCTTAATGCTTATGAATTGTCCTTTTAAACTTTTGATTAAGAGGCGCACAGTAAGGTAATATTACTACAGAATGCATACCTGACAGGGAAGTGATTACAGCCTTTGCTTGGCGGTGATGTGTTAGGTCTTATCTGTGCACCAGATGGCGCTGACACGGATGTAAAAATTCAAACTAAACATCTGACCTATGAGCTTCTTTAAAAGAAGACACTAAACTAAATAATGATAAAAATGCAAGAAGTGTACAAGCTAATGAATCTATGGTCAAATAAAATATAACAACGATGGGAAGAAAATATTTTCTATAAAGTCTTATTTTATCAAAACTAATCAACTACTAAATCGTTTGATAATTGCATTGCCAAATCCATCAAAATACATTATCAAAAACTAAATCGTGTAGTAATTTAATTGCCAAATCAACCAAAAACATAATCAAATACTAAATCATTAAATTATTTAATTGCCAAATCCACTAATACACATTATAAAACCTCTTTCCTTTGTTCTTAAAGACCTAAATGGCAGTCAAAATGTGATAAGATGAAAAGAAATAGTATCACCAGAGAACTTGCTGAACTGGGAATAGAAATTAGAAAGTTTTATTATGGCCCTGAAAAGTAAATTGAAATAAAGCGTGACAATGTCAATACACTATGCAATATCGAAAGAGATTATTCAAAAAAAAAATTAACGATACATCACACAAATAATTTTGGACACATTTTAGAAAGGTGTGGATCATATAATCTCAAATGTTTACCCATGTACATGGTGTGATATAACTCGTACCTCTATCAAACAACATAATAATACACATCAACACAATATATTATGAAGTATTTTACAATGCATATATTATTTTATATGATCTTATGAACTGACAAACTGTGCAAATGCACTGATAATGTAAAAGTGCTTATAACCTTCAAACACATTTTTTAAGATTTCAAGGGTTAACAAAAAGTGTAAATTCTTTTATCACAAACAATAAGGCAACAACAAAATGATAATAACAGACGAAGAAAGCAATTCGTCTAGTCTTTCTATTCCACACGTTTAAAACATTTAAAGGAAATAAATCAATACATAAAGACTTAATACATAGTAAGATACGACCGATATGTCAAGAAAAATAGAAACACAAACTAACGATGATTATCAGGAAACATATAGACATTGCTTTATAATATTAATACATGTAAATACACGAATAAAATATCATATCTAAAAACAATAAAAATTCAACAAATGATAAATCTTGATTTTGTTTAACGGGAAATATAAACACTACATTAAATATTATATGGATGTAATAAGACAATATAGTTTAAATGAAGTTAACGTCAACAAAAAGGGTAGGGTGATCAAGCGTGAATAAAGTTATATACAAATATTTTAATTAACCAACTTATAAATCTGTCTGAAATATTTTATTTTGATATTTCGTTTAGCCTTAAACATTGAGCATGCCAGAAATAGGACAGTAATGTTAAAATTAGTTATAATTGAATGGCTACAGTTCTTTATCAATATATATTGCTAAAACAACATATAAATGAAATATGTGTATATGTGTACGTATAATTACAATTGCAATTAAACCTGTCACATACACATCATAAAACAAACTAAAATGTAAATGTAAGTTTCATTACTTCACCAACTATATATACCTGTATTTTGCTTAAAAAAACGCTTTCCTAAATATGTAAATGGTATATCATTATTCAAAATAAAAACTATAGGAAATTGATGGACAAAATGGTTTCCCTGAGTGTTCGAATTAACAAATTGATGATTTACCGAAACTTTACTGTAAAATAAATGTAATGTAAAATAAACCTGTAATACTTCCCTACAGACGAACTTATCACTACCAAATATCACAAAACAACTTCATCTAAGCTGTGCCTGTAAGTAAGCGCCAGATTGGTCTACATGTATTTGTCATTTTAACCACTGGAGTTTTAAATTCTATTTATAAGCACATCAACTGAATGATGAATTATAATAATAAAAAGACGACGTTGGTTAAAACCAATACAATGAATTTTTCTATGAAATAAAAGTTGTTGTAGAATAGCTAATATTGCTTTTAACATAAAATTACTAAAACATTTATTCTAACAATTTTTTTAGTCTTTGAAATTTTACTTTTTTTTCAAATCAGATAACGAATATTAACTATTAACAGGAGAAAAACCCAGCTTTATTGAATTTGATTTTGAAACAAGAAACAATAATGACGTAAAACCAACTAAGCTGGTGAGAAGACCTGACCGAAGCATCGAAGTGGGACATGAATTTAGAACAGTAAATGTCCCTAAGAACAGACTATATAATGAGCCCTAAAAAACATGTTATTGTACCTGTATGTACGTCATGTTATAACTTCACAAAAACTGAATAAAATATTTGTCATGAGAACTTTGCCAAACAATTTTAACCTCACTTTAACATAAGTAAAATGTCCCCCAAGAACCCTACATGCACGTAGTAAACGTGACTATTATACATGTCATGTGGTAAGTTTCATTCTATTTAATGTATATACAAATGTACCAATATTTTTTCATTTGAGAAACTTACTCAAAAGCTTTAACATGCAGCACCTAATCCGACGAAGGGGTGCCAGCATAAGCTCCCTTTACATAACTTGTAAACTTAAGATAATAGGTTCGAGACGTGGCTGTCTCACGCAGAGTACTGGTTCTTTCATCTTATAAATATCATATTTATCGGAGGTATGTATCATATTCCATTTTTCGTATTGTATAGGCGCGCTAAAATGTATATCTATATAATTCATGTAAAATGAATGCGTGTTCTTTATAAAAAAAAAAAACAAGAAGAAATAGGATCAACAGAACAAATGCTATTGACAAACAAACAATAGCTTCATCAAAAGTCAGCACAAGAATTAACCAACCAAATGCGACTGTTTATGTTTGGGGGGGGGGGGGGTATTAAAACTTACGTCCAACCAACCAAATAGGTGAGAGGACCCCGCCCTCGACCCGAAGCCAAGCTTCAAATCAACCGTCATCAACTGTTTATTCCGGCTTCTCTTCAGTTATGTTGAAGGTATTGATTTTTGCCAATGCTTCATGTATAAATTGAAACGAAAGATAGATACATAAATAACAGCAATCTTTGTACAATGTAATACATGAAAGCGTTTCTCATATGCAATAATAAAGCAGGACTGCTGTAATCACAAGGGCATACACAATCAGGATATGTAAAGGCTGGCTGAAAGTATGAAAACGTATTGAGTTCGGCTGCTCAAATGTTTGTTCAGACAAGGCTCTTATGTGGCTGTTGCATATTTCACTGCCAGTGAATTCGTAAATAGCATGATAGTCAAGACCAGTTCGATGAAAAGCACGTGCAAGGTAACGAAACGTTGCTGATCCATTTCGTGCGTTTTTTTCTTTCCATCTTTTGATTGTCCTGTAGGCTCTTTCTTTCACCCCATCAACACTAGCTCCATCAATTTCAATTTCTTCTAAATCGCTATTTTCAAGACCCAGTTCCAATCCAAGTTGGTAATAACCTCCAAGGCAGTTTATTGCGAGCCTCATGCAGTCCTTATCCTGAAGTATGTCGTCTAATCTGCCAATACTCGTTGCACTTAAACAAAAATCTGAAATATATTAAACCATTCTTATGTCTTTTCGCAGAATAATCGATACTGCAAATCAATCATTAAAAAGATATAGGATCGTCAGAACGAAGGATAATGATAAACAAAAATAGTCCACACAAAAAGTCACCATCAGAAAGAACTTGAAAACTGAAACGGGCATTTAAAATGACGTCAAACAAACCAATTGAGTAAGAGGACCTCGATCATAGCTCAAAGCCAGGCTTCGAATCGACCGTCATCATCAGATTCAAAATGGAAATTAAATTTAGAATTGAAGAACCCTAGGTCAATTATAAGCTAGAAAACCAAAAAATAATGCGTTTACACTTATCTCCCAACTTTCAGAAACAAGATGCTTTAGCACGGCTGATGACCAAGTATCACTCATATAAATGTTGGAAAAGGGACTCTATTATTATAAACGTATAGTGCTCAGCAAGTGTGTGCATCTTTGAGTCTTGAAGATACAATTCAAAAATATAATATATAAATAAATATTAAAAATACCTGTAGAAGGATACACATATACAAACGAGATACAATTAATAAAATCAATAATTTATAGATATGCCGACTAAATAACAAGACTTTTAGGTATACTCACCCATGGACAATTCATTAACGGTCTTAGTAAGCTGCAAAGTAAAAAAAAACAACAATTTTAGGAAATACGTTAAGGCGATCTTTTCAGTCTTTACAAGTGATGACGCATAGTCTGTGCATGTTTGATTATTTACAAAATTTGTAATAGCTGACAGAAAGCAGTTTTATAAGTTTTCCTTTTACACCATGGATATTTACCTCTTTTTTTCCTCCCTTGGTTATGAACTTAACCAATATATCACATAATGTTCGATCAGGATTTCTATTTCTCCACCTGCGAAGAATTTGAAACCATTGAACTGCCAATGCCTTTGGGTAATCATTCACCACTTGCATTTTATCTGATTCCGTTAGTCCTAGATCGAACACATGTTCCAATTTCAGTTCACCTAATGTTCTTGAAATTCTGCCAAGGATTTTGTCGTTGGGTGGTCGATACAGTAGGCCATCTTCATCAACTTTTCAGTGAACAAATTATAATATTTTAAAATTTAAGCAATAATTACAGTAACCTTTAGTAGGGCTTCTTAGTGGTGTTATCGCTTATGGTTTTTGCATCTCGTAAATATGATAATTATGTGTTGACCATTTAGTTTGCAAGTTTGTATTATTACACACAGTTCATCGAACATTACCATTATACATAATGTTCACTTTAAATGCAATATGTTTTAACTTTTGTTGTAGTATATACGATACTTTATTTTTGTAAAAGAAGAAGCGTTCAAGTATTTTTTGTTTTACACTTACTCACGTTTAGATAGTTAACAACAAAGTCAATATGAAAATCCAAGATTATCAAAAAGGCAAATATTTAAAAGGAAACAATATGAACTCTTATTAAAAACTAATAGCGAAACCATGTGTGCGCGAACACATCAGCGTTTTCTGCTTTACATGCGTCAGCCGTCGTGCAATTTCTTTTGTTAATTTGGTATTTGAAATTCCTTTTAAATGAAATCAAAGCCGTACCACTTATCAGTGCAATGCGACAATGCGGCGTACAAACCTGCCTTAGAGATGTTGTTAATAGTTGTATGCAGTCGAGAAATTAAACACTAGCTGATTTATTTGGGCTAGTCGGTTTGCAAGTTGCATTTTTAACACAAACGTTTTGTTAAGAAAAAATTAAGATGTATAGGCAGATTTAAATTGCAATGCTCTCATCAGAAATTCTCTCTAAGTGTTATGTTGAACACTTACCTGTGTTGTAAGCAGAGGGATGCAGGTGCTTCGAAACCTATTGAAAGATACAATTAAATATAGCTATATGTGCTAAATATAAATATATGCTCAGTCATACTCGGAATAAAATTGATGCAATATTAAAATTATGAATTAACTCACGTCTTCCAATAACAATGTATAAAGGTATTTTAGAAAAGCTTGTATACCATTGTATGTTGTGTTAATACAGTGTTAATATCGTCATAAATAGAGAAACGTGGTAACTATAAAGGCAGTAATAGGACAGAAAGGTTAAATTGCATTTCAATAAATCATATCTTAAAGGGAATCAAACCAGATTTCTTTTACATACATGCTATTTAAGAGTTTAATTGTTATTTAGCAAAGTTCATGAAGTGATGATTTTAGATGGCCCACTTGCAAATAAGTGAACTCTAAAGCACTTAATGAAAATTTGCACTCGACTTAATAGTATCATCACTTCATGAACTTTACTATGACAATGCCTTAACAATACGACGTCATGATTGTCGCGCATGGAGCAACTGGGTTTATAGGCGAATGAACGTCAATGACTGACCGTAGGTACATCGAATGCGTTTTGAGTTGCACATGTAATATATATTAAAAGTTCATAACCATTGTACATATAGTAAAATATTTACCTAAATGATACATTTATGCATTAATGTTGAAAATTCATTAAGATGGGCATACATAAACCTACCTCTGTTGAACTAGGTAGAGAATTATTTTCCCAGCAGTAGAGTATTTTAGAAGAACTATGTTTTTCCCCGTGGATCTCGCAAAACACATCTTTTTCCTTCTTCAAGAGCTTTATATCCATTAATCCTTGAAGTGAGTTGTTTTCTCTGCACTGAAAGCCTGTATAAAACATTTCAGTATCCTCTTGATCATCACATGATGATGGTCTTGCTAATTGGTTCAGTTTTTGGGAAATTAATCTTCTAATTCCGCAGCATAAACTCACACTAATCTGATTTTTATCTCCTAAACTACTGATCATACGCAGCCGAATTGCATGGTCCTTCTGTTCAACTAATAGTTTGTGTGTTGCATCAACATCAAACACTGCACATCCCGTGAAGAGAAGGGGCACACTCTCATTTTCTGATATTGGCCAAAATCCTAAACAGTATGCAATAAGTTTAAACACGATTGTGTAGGGCAAAAATTCTTTTTTGGCAACAAAACACAATGTTGATGACGTTTCTTGTTCTGATGACTTACACAATCCTCCTTCTGGATATCTTACAACGGCGGGAACGAAGAAATAGTCACAATTGTGTATTTCCGCTTTCTCGTGTATCGTAAACTTTGGTTTTGCAAGTAAGTTCAAGGATACCATCACGTTTAAAAGATACTCTTTGTGGATCTCGAAATATCGATATTGGTCTTGCTCCCATAAGTTGTCTAGCATTGCACGTTTCAGGATACCAGTCTTGGATAGATCGTCCCATACTTGTATCGACTTTGCGAATCTTTTCCCAGTGATGATTGTTTGCAGTGCTTTTGTGAGGAGACCCGGGTCTAAAATTATATACTGCTTCGATACATGAGGAAAATACAAAAGTTTTTCCATTCTGTGTTGATGAACCAGGAATTTCTGAAGAACTTCACCGATTTCTTTTGGGGTTTTTCTGTTAATGTCTCCTGGCGTTGTGCATTCACTTTGATCCTTCAAGACGATACTATTTTCCTTAATTATATCGTTTATTCGATCCAGTGTGGTGATTTTCTCATGCTTTCGGAGCTCATTCAACTGATATTCTAGAAGCATCCACGACGCTGGAATTTCTTCTCCCCAACAAGGATACGTCTTTGCAACCCTTAAAATAGCCTCCTTCAACTTGGCTATGTCGTTCCCATTTTGAGTAGCGTTAATGCAAATTTGATCGTCAAGACCTTCAATGTTCTTCAACACATGCTTATTTTTAAAATGATTTTTAATTTGTTGGAATGTTGTTTTCTTGACGACGTCAGCATTCTAAAATGTGAAATAAAGACGAGTCTTTAATCGATGTAGAATGTATTTAATTATTAAAAGAATAACCAACAAGCATTAAAATACTACAAAAACAAATGAATAAACATACATTACAAAAATGTAATCTGAAACATGCCTTCAATAAACGTAATATTTATAAGAAGAAAGATCAAATACTATTTGTGAAACGCATAAAATGACACCAAAAAAATCAATGTCAGTGACCATTACGGAACGACTATAGATCTTCTTTCAACGTATTGAATTGAATGATTGACTTCCAACCTTTCTACTTAACCCGCAGATATTATGGTCTCAAACTACACATGAACTTACACTTACAAAATTGACAAAAAGTCAACATTTATTTGTGGTAAGATAGTTCAACTATATCATGCTAAAGTCATATGATGTATTTTATGAAAGTATTATTTAAAGTATTGGGTTATCTTAAATGTTATAATATATATCTAAAATACTAATTGATATACCTTTAAAGACATCTCATAATAGTTTCTTTTTTATTGAACTCGATTATTAGTGCATTAGGGATGCTGCAAGAGAGATCAAAGCTGTCATATTTTCTTATTCATAAATATTACAAGTAAACCTAGCCAGAGTTTTCATTGCGCTTGACACCTTTTTGAGGTAGCGATCATTGACTTAATGCATCGAAAACTTTTACACTTAAGCTTGCTAAAGCTTATATCCCGGATAGAATCACTCACGTGATACATATTTTAATGTAGATCACTTCATTCGGTGGTTCGCAAAGCTGACGTTATCGCGTACAGGGGATTTTAAAGGAATTCTTTGACATTTGAAGTTAACAAGAAGATAACTGAAACAATATGAACCAAATGTGAATTTCCATTGATGCTCTTTGGTCTAACCTTTTTCATTACCCTATCGTAAAAATGTAAAACCATGGTGTTTCTGTATCAGAATAAAACAAAATCGTTTGAAATAATAATGCTATAACGTTAATGTTGAATTTTACAGAAAAACGCTTAACATAATTTAACATAGGATCACCCAATGAATGAACTTGGTTTTACAAGTTTGAATTGTGTTACATTCGCAAACATGAATTTCTTTCAAAATTTAATGAAAGTGATTTACCACTGAATTAGGCAGTTTAGTAGAGCAAACATTTGAAAAATGTCCTGTGTTTTTGCAAAAAGTTTTAAATGTGATTTTTTATGAGAAAAGTTTGACTTTTATTATTACTATGCATGACAATAATAGAACTCACTTTGCACACCAGATCAATGTGTGTTCCAACCATGAGTACCTTTGGAAACTCATCATTTTGCTGACACTTCGCCGCCATGACAATCAGGTTTACCCATCGTTCGATGAACTCTTTATTAAATCAAAATGAATATAAACATTCAACTAATCTTGAGAATTCAATGATTTAACAGATTTATGTTTTAAGCAATTTAAAATACCATAAACGAAAAACATCTTTTGAAAAGCTTTAAATCTTCTCAGTCATCGTTGACGGAAACGTCAGATGCAATTATGAAAGAGGACAACATAAAAAAAATCTATTGCATTGTTTTGTCACAACTTGCACTAGTATTTTTTTTTTTGAGAAATTGAAAATGTGAATAGTTAAAAACAATCATGAAAATGGACTCGGAATGACGGATTGGTATACTTATTGCTTATTTGGATGTTGCTCAGGTGGACTTAAAACGAAATTAAGGGGCGAGGGCATTTTTATATATAAATACTACATAACAATCAAGAACTGTTAGCATACAACAACAACAACAACAACCAAAGTACGAAATGATAAAGTGTGGTTTAACCTTATTATAATGATTTATTGCATGAAACTGAAATCAAAAGCACTATGATACATTTAGTAACTCAAGTTATATACTTGGAGCTAGTAAAACGAATTATACCTATAATTCTACTTGGGCGACGATTGATTGGGTTCAAATCTTCGTCCATCACAATATTCGTAACACTTTTGCTTATGTCAAAGAGTAGAAGATACACGCCCCGGGGAGAAAAGTATGTTGGATGAGTCGTGTAGAAACTGCTGTCTCCTGCAAAATCTAGTGTAGTCAGACATATTTCTTGGTCTTCACTTTCCACCCTCATTGCAGACTGCTTAAACGATTTCAGAATATGTGGCCATGTGGCGTCTAAAGATGTGTTCAAGCAGCTATCAGACGATGAATTAATTTTGTCGACCTTTTCCTGTCTGGATTTAAAGACTGCATCTTCGCTTTGTTCCCTTAAATGTATAACTTTTGTTTGACTCTCGCCTGCTTCTGAAATCCGTCGAACTGTTTTCACAAATCTTCTGCTTAAACCTTCACGGGATACATCGTCTCCTAAGAAAGAGAATTAAATTCGTATTTACTACTTTAGAATGATGAGTGCGTTCTGTTAAAATTCCAATGACGTTTATTCGAAAAAATATTTTATATGAATAAGTGTCTTTTAAGAACTTTTAAATACTAAACCCTAGCAATATGTTGCCGTTTTACTGAAAGTACTTTTGATTCAGATATCATTCTCCGATACTTAATATTACTTCTTTCTATAATATCTTGCCTTCTTAAGGATACCTGATACCTTCATTTTTTCACATTCATGATTTTTACTTTTTTACTTAAGTTTATGCAATTAGTAAATTATAACACACAGTGCTACAATTTTTCTTATATCCTCAAACATGCGATGTTATTATTATTTATGCAACTTATTTGAAATGTTAACATAGCCAATGACACCTTGAGTAATACAACTGGGAGATTGCATACAGACAGGGGCAGTTTTATTTCAGTGATGCTTGTATTCAATGGTCATGACAGCCAAATGTATTCCCACTGGCCACTGATGTGGTACTGCTATCCTGATTTAAGATTGACCATGAAATCCTAATGTTCTGGTTGGAAGATTGTAGCTCCCAAAACAGGACATGATGGCGGGAATTCTTTTCTAGATATTTAGAGGTGGCTCATTAATTATCATTATAAAATCAAAACGTCTACTCTAAAATTGTACACAAGTTAGGATATCTTTAAAGACTTTTTGACCTCCCAGTTGAAATAAAAGGCTTACATGTGGTGTGTCTAATTCGGATTTTATGGAATGATTTTCAAAGAAATTTGTCAACATTTACACAAAACTGCGATTTGCTCCACTTCCAAAATGTCAACAGGAACAGGGTCCGCCAAGATGGCCAAGAGTAAGGATGACATACTAAATTTAATCAAATGTTTTTAAACAAAATGAAAATAATCTTGAGACATTTGAAAGGCACATCTACATGCCCTAAAGAATGTTTGGCAAGAATTCAGAGTAAGTATGACCATTGTTAAAAAAAACCAGTTGCTGATTACGAGAACTGGTATACCTTCTCCCCTTACTTTATCTCGTAAAAAGTAAGGGTTTAAAAAAAAAACTTTAGACATTCAAAAGGCACATACCCTAAAGAATGCTAAGTTACAATTGTAGGTATATGTGTCCAATGATAGAGAGAATGTTGATTACGAGAACTGTTGTGGTATACCCTTACCAGCCCCCCTCCCACCCGACCCCCTTCTGATGAACTCTTGTAACTACAGAGTTTTTTTTTTATAAAAAAAAAAATAACAAAAAACCTTAGAAATTCAAAAGGCACATATATATACCCTAAGGAATGCTAGACTACAATTTAATATATATTGGTCCAATGGTAAGAGAGAAATGCTGATTACGAAAACTGTTTTACCCCCTCCCCTTACTTAATCTCATAAAAAGTAAGGGTTTTAAAAAAAAACTTTAGACATTCAAAAGGCACATACCCTAAAGAATGCTAAGTTACAATTGTAGGTATATGTGTCCAAT
>JAUMGZ010173620.1:0-14709 GCA_032359645.1 Pododesmus macrochisma | reverse complement strand
GTTAGAATACTTTTGTTAAGGGTAATTCCTGATTTATACAACATAAACCCCAAGTTAACTTGTTTCTAACCTGCTGAGATTTATATCAGTATAATACTGCGTGAAAATGATTTATTAAGGGTAGGTATTACTACGTGTCCTCGCCTTACGTATTGCCAAATTATTGCCCCGCTTGTTGGGTTAATGGGTGTTATCACCATACGTATTTGGCCGTATATGCTACGTTTTATTACGTTTTTTTTTTAAATACTTATATTGTCGTTTTACTACGTTTTAACGTAATGCCTCGCCCTCAACACCTGACAGCGTGGCTGGAGCTTAAGTGAACGTTCCTAAAGGAACAGCGTTAAAGATATTTGACACTAGAAAACAATATTGCCTACAACGAATCTTTCGTAGACGTATAACTTCTATCTTAAATTGAAGAATTTGTGAATTTATTTGATCTTTCTTCATTTTATACTAGTAAATCTAACTAATATGCATCAACAAAAAACAACCTGTAATTCAAAAATCTAATGAAAGAGTTTGGATTCTGATTTATTACATGTAGTGATAACATTTCTGGTGGATATTGATATGAAGTATCCGAAAAATGTACCCAGGAAATAATATACAGATAAATTTATTATATTTGATTTATTTATATTACACAATATAAAGGACACGATCAAGTATATTAAATTCAAAAACCTTAAAACAATTAGGTCAATATTTCCATTCTCTTAATTATATATTTAAAGTAGTTGATTATAATTTCATCAATTGGTAATTGATGATGTTCTTATTTAAACAAGATTGAATGGGTTGTCTGATTTGGAATGAATTAGAGTTTGTCATGGCTATTTGTAGAGTTGTGACTGCAAAAGCCACTCCGATAACGCTTTTTAACCTTATTATATATAATTATCCAAAATATTTAAGACAGAAAATGAAATAAAATGGAAAACAGAAGTACACCACAGTAAAAAATTAATTTGTATGCATCTCTAGAATAGACTAAGCAATATGCTATACATAGTCAATAATTCAAAATCTATGATATAAGCTCGATGTTAAATGGAGCAAGAAATTGGGAGTTTAACATCTTCAGCGTAGCATAGTGGCCATTAGAAGACGATGTTAAATGAAACTTCCATAACATATGATGAAGAGTCAGATTTAAAAAGACTTAATAAAATGTAGTAAAATAAGTCCATGTTATATTTAAATATAGCTTGTATTATCTCTACATTTTGCCATTCGTCAATTTTAGGTGTTGTTATTCTAATAACAATTGAACAAATGCAATGTTGGACTTTTAAATTAAATAAAACTTGAAATTATATTTGATATTTTCTTTGTTTTTAGATGCAATGAGCAGAATGCTGTCTCGCATTATCGCTTCTTATACGTCTTTTTCAAATACAAGGGAACATAGCTTATTGAGAGTTGAAGTTAATTAATTTGTAGATGGAGTTAATATATATATATATATGAATCTTCTTTAACCTATTCTATCAAAATAAATATGTAAAATGCACTCATATAGTTATTGTTCATTAAGTTATGTCCCTAACTAAATTACGCTGTGTCCGAAACAACTGCACAGAAAAAGAGTCCTTATTTTTGACTGCGAATGCACATACGTTTGTTGACAAGGCAATTTGTATATAGCATTGTTTTGGTGTGGATTTTGTGGACATAAGGATCTGTTATCCTTCTCTTTGTTGACTTACATGCATTGAGTTATCTACAGGTCTTGTCTATTCTAAATTCCTTATTGTTGGCGCCCTCTGATGACAGTTGATTCGTTGCTAGACCTTGAATCTTGGACGAGGTTCTCTCACACATCCGTTTTTGTTTCCTTTCTAGATATCTTTTGATTGCCCTGTTTCAGTTTATAATAGTTAAGTACAGATGTCCTTCAAAAACATGAAAGGCTTGGTTAAAATAGATTACAAGCTTCAAACAGCTTTGCTTCTGCAAATGTATGATTCGGACATGTCTGATTTGTTATAGGTTGGTTTATTTTAAAATCAATATGCGTTGCAAAATATTGGAAGTTTGACAACATTATAAACTATACATGTAGTCGTATTGAAAAGAGGGATTTGGGTCAGATTAGTAATTGTTGTTTCGGTTAAGCTTCGGGTTGTTGATATGAGCATAGTTGTGCAAATTAAATATTCGGAATGCCCATTTTACACAACTATTTTACATACCGTAGCTGTGAAAAAAATGGAAATTACCTTCAAAACAAATAATTTTATGTAACATGACATTCTGGAGTAGTATCTGGAATTGTACTCCCATGGGAATTGTGCTGTTTCCCGAGGGAGGTATCACAAATCCAATCGATGGACAATCTGTCATCTTAGTCCAAACACAAGGGCGATTTGTATACAAACGGGGAGTTCAGATAAGTCAATTAAGAATCAACATTTTATGAATTTCATTCATTATTTTATTTGTTTTGAATTGCCCACTTCTTCCAAAAGTTTTCAAGTTGGTGTCGAAAAACAATGACCTTATAGGTGTGACAGTAGCAAATCAGATTAACAGGTGGGTGTTTGTCCATTGAGGTACGGTAATAATCCTTGGCCTTCTCTGATTGGTTTATAATGAAACAATTAAAATATTAAAACAAAATTTATTCATTTGTGATTTGAAAATATTATGTTTATTTATGTTTTTCTTTATTTTCATATTTTTCCAAATTTGATAATTGTTGGTTCCGACCGGCTCTTTTTGTCCTTGTTTTATCAGGATAGTGGTGATTTAATGCCCATAATTTTTTTTCCATACACGCTGCCCCCACATCTGAGGTAGAAGAACTGTTAGTATAGAGGTCTGTGTTTGAACCAATCCTACGTGAGATCCCAATACTGAGGTGTAACAAAACATCTTAATCAATGAATTATTACATGTCATTATATCTAATCACAAATTCCCTGAAATTGACATTTACATCGAATCTAAATTATTTGAGTATTGGTGACGGTAAAACATCCATTTATTATTATTTACTATAAATTAATTTTGTCCATACATCTCAGTTACATGTATACGATGCCTTTCTCCATTTCTTCTTTTTATAGTGTAAAATGATAGCGTCATGATCACTGCAACGTGATTTAAAACCATTCTTAGTTTTTTGTGCATCTTTCAAATGTCTGCATTGTCTTGAAGTATTTTTCATCAGCTTATTTTCATGTCTTGGTCTCTACCCTGCACGAGTATTTGAATTATAACTAGCTATTGAATTTGTTCATTAATCAATTCGTGTTTACTACATATCCAGAAAGAGAAATACCTTCTGTTATTATTCGTAACTAGACTTGCAATCTTAGATGGGGTTCTCTCACACAACGAATTTTTTTCACATCTTATGCAGGGTGTTCCATAATATATGTTTCACTTTTGATTCCTTAGCGTTTGTTCTGTTGATCCTATTTCTTCTTATAACTTTTTCAAATGATAAAATATTAATTTTTGTAGATATGATTTTCATTTGTGTCCCGTTTAAGTTTGCACTTTTTTTTATTTATTGCCAATCAATTAATTTACTTTTTTCTTTCTCAAATTACGCTTTTGTGTGTATAACATGAAGGTCGATGTCTTCAAAACAAAACCCTTTAATGATATCCTAGAATCAACACAACAAAACAACAAGAAATCTAACAAGCACATAAGGAACCGCGACACAAAGACGAAAAGGAACACGGCCAAAGGATATTTGTTTTCATTATTGACAGACACAAGTGTTAGGTAAAACCAGTTTATGAAGAGAACAAAACCGGTCTGGTTTCCATGTATCATAACAAAAGTAGCGCACTCGTTTAATGGGTCTATGGTTTCACATTATAATGTACAAGCAGACTTAATATTAATGAATTAATAACATGATTGGTTTTTTTGTTGGTAAAAAGGTTTGCGGAAGTTAACTTTAGCTACAAACAGTATTATAAAAAGCAATATTTTCTCAAAATATTCATTTAATAAATGCATAACATGTAAATAAACTATGACTATACACAAATGATGAAAATGAAAAATGGATGTAAAAGCGTTCTCTGGTTAGACAAGACATGGGGAAGATTTATAAATTTATTGTAATTGTCATAAATCATTCATCATGCTCAAAGTCCAACGTGTTCACAAATGACTAATGTGCATATTTTTGTTAATTTCTCTGGTTAAAAAAAATTCCATTTTGAAACAACCGAAGTATATTTGTCTTTACTGTGACATCAGACGCCAACCATTTGGTTCAGGTATTGATTATTCGGCAAATGACAATTATATGCAGCATAAATAAAAAACAAATTGTGCAATATTTACGTTAACTACTTATAACGACCAGCGTTAATTTTCCTGCATAGGTGTTATATTTCATGAACAGTCCATAGTATGTAGAAAATGTCAACAGTGCCATCCTTTCAGAAACGTTTTTTTTACGGAATACACAATCCAACACAGCAATGTAAGTAGTATCCGATATAAAACTATACTTCGTGTTCTTTCACTGTTCTTAAATAGACAAAATATCTCGTTCATCAAACTCCAAATAGCATCATCCCTTCTCACTTTCCAATCGTGTAAGAATGTCCAAAATCTGAAAGTAATCAAAGCTTGTCAAAACAACAGTACGTGTACATTAGATTTGGAATAAATACAAATAAACCTGTAGTATCACTTAAGGCTTTTGTTTGTTTAAAATTGTCCATGTGTTGAGTTCTTATTTACAATAGCAGTTTCAATAGTAAGCAATATATGGGTTATCTATCAAGCAAACTTTCTGATATTTCATTTTTAGTGAATTTTCAAAACTTTCAATAATAAATAAATTCAACTCCATAAAAATGTACAAACTGTATGAACAAGTTTTATTATGATAATTACTACCTATATGCTGTACCATGCTTTTGAAGTTCAAGGCCGTAGCGCAGGTCGAAATAAATTGAGGCAAAGAATATATTTATTGATTTGATTCAATTGAAAATTATTTTTGTAAGCATACTTGTCAATTCTAAGTTGAGGCATTTTTCTTATTTGCCTCGCATGCGCTACGGCCTTGAAGTTTCATTTATGATTTTTAGTAAATTGTATAGTTACATTGAGACGCATTTGTGAAATTCCAACTTTCTCAAAAAATGGATTTCCACAAAAATTGACATTGAATTTTTCTCAAATCCTAGCAAAGTATTTATCAATGAATATACAATGTAAATGGGAAAAATTAAAAAAACATTTATCAAGTAGTTCTCGTACCTACGTATTGCCTTAATGCTAACTTTAGTAAAACTTTCACTAAAAATGATAATCTAAAAGCACTTTTCGCTATAGTTTTACGAAACCTCTTCATGTATATTTACAAAGATATTTATTGGGATTTAAGAACCATCTTCACATTAATTATTATTTCATATTAATATAAAGAGAATTTATATTCATTAAACTAGTCTTCTGTTATAAACATCCCATGCATATTGAGTTATTGTTCTTATCTAATAAACTTACGACGCCGTCTAAAGAATCTGAAAGAAAGCAAAATAACTGGTATAAATATAATAGTTAAAACATATCAATCAGTGACTAGATCGATATTAATTTAAAGAATAATGATACACAAATGACACAAAAAAGTCGTTTATTGGCGGTACGCCTCAGCTTACAACTCTGTATGGTTTATAAACGTTGTATATATTATACTATATCAGAGTGTCAATGCATACTTAATACTATTATTTGTGGCACTTTTTGAGGTTGATTCAAAAAGTTTAAACATCTAATATTCAAATATTATTAGTCTTATTAAATATTTATACGAATTTTACGAATTATCATCAAATAACAGTATATGAGGCAAGAAAGTCCCTACCTAGGTTTCGACTGATGATGTGTCGTGGTCGATTGTTGTCGCCTTTCAGCTGTCCTGTATGGAAGATGTTGATGATCATATACCGGACCGCCAGACTGGGGATCCGCTGAAGAAGCGTGTTGTCTTGTTTCAGAAAGTGGTCTTGGTGGAGAATTCATAAACCTCCTAAAGTTATTAATTCGTGGTCCTACATTAAAATGTACATATACCGGTGCCTCCGTTGTAGTCGTATAAGGATACATGGGCGGCAAGGTTGGAGTTACGCGTTCAATGGGCGTGTATTGTGTTGGCAATGGCCTGAAGGGTTCGTTTTTAGCCGGTAAATTCTGCTGGGGGAATGTCTGAGGCTTTATAGGAGTTCTATTTTGAGGTATCAGAGGTGCTATAGTTGGTGTGTTCTGGATTGGCCTGACTTGTTTTTGTGTGTTTTGTGTTGATATCGATGGTTTATTGTTTCGTTGTCGGGGTGTAGATTGAGTCATCCAATTATTTGGTTTGGTTGGTTGACGTGGGGGTTGACGTAGGGGTTGACGTTGCCTCAAAGGAACGCTGCTCCTTCCGACTTGTTGGCCCCCTCGTGAATGTACACCTATTGGCCTATTCAATGCTGGTTCTTGTACGGGGCTGAACCCTTGGCGTGGTCTCGTAATTGCTTGTTTTTTAACTGATGCTTGTACGCCTTGTCGCATTACTGGTTGTTGTCCAAAACTGTTTTCTCGTGGTGCAATCATCGGATTAGGAAATTCTTGTACTCGATTATTGTTTATGAAAGCTTGGTTTCTGTTCGGATTTGAATTCAGTGCAGATGGCATATGTCTACCTCTAGCAGTGAACTTTGGTTGTTGGAGGTTGAAATTAGTTCTCTGTATTTCAGTTTTTTTCATTGCTGGCGACGCCTGTGGTGTCCATTTTGTGTTAGTGAAACTATGTACCCTTTCGGCTGGCTTTGGATTTGCTACAGGTTGTTGCCTTCTTGGTGTTCTTACTCGACTTCCAATGGATGCGGAAAATTGCGACGGTCGGAAAACTGTTTTTCTTTTAAATGTAGCTTCTTGTCTTTGAGGAGAAAATATTGTCTGCCTATTTGCTTGAAATGTGGGTTGTTTAAGCATCGGGGGTGCTGGAGTAGTTGGCTTAAGTTTTGGACCAGTTACCTCAGGAAATGTAAGTTTATGGTACAGGCTGGAACTTCGTTGGGGTGCTGGTGTAACTGCAATTTGAGGGTGTGGTGCCAATGCCATTGGATCAAGTCCAAATGCATTAACAGTTGGGACAAGCGTAGGGGCAGCTGTAGGCCCATACTCTGATGCTTGACTACCAATGAAATCCTGAGGCGCTTTAACAACTTCGTGACGAAATGAACTATGTAGTTCTATATTTCCATTAACCCTATCTTGTCCAAATTGATTAGGACCACCATTTTTCTGCTTAGTGTCAGAAGGACTGACCTGCGGTGACAGACGACTATTTGTACGTATATCTGGTTGATGTTGAACGAAAGGCATGTTTACCCGCTGATCGGTCACAACTTCTCTGTTGTTCAAATTGTCAGTATGTATTGATTGCTTAGGGGCATTGTAAACCACTTTAGTATTTTTAATAGGATCTCTAGGTTTTGGTTTCATTTTAGGTGGAGCAACGGTATTCTTTAATGTCTGTTCCGGGGTTTTTATATGTTTATGAAGTTTCTTCCCGTTTGCATTGCCGGGCTTCTTAGCAATTGAGTGTTGCTGGTGTTGGCGCAATGCCGTTAATAATAAACTCCAAACATTTTTATTGTTCATATTATTTTTAATTTGCCCAAGGATATACTTAAATGCATCTGTTGCGGTGGTTTCCTTTAATGGACCTTGTTTTGCAGGTGATGGCTTCAATTGTTTCTCAACTGTAGGCTTTTTGTTAAAATGAATATTTGTTGCAGATGGTGAAGGATTTGGTGCATTTTTCACAGCTAATTTTGTACCTGATGCTTTTGGTTGTTTTTGTGAATTAAGTGAATTTGGTTTAGACACTTGTAAATCCTTTTGAATTTGTTTAGGAGCCGGCAGGTCGTGTTGAACTTGAAGTGGTTTTTTATGCATTGTTTGTGAAATCGCCGCAGGGATTGTAGGGGGTTTCGTTGAAAAAACTGTTCGTGTTTTAGTTGGTGAAAAAACGGGCGCTTGATTTTGAAATTGTGGTCTTTTGAATGGTGAGACAAATGAAGTTTTTCCTTTTCTTGATGCAGGTGCAGAAAAAACGAGAGACCCACCTTTATTGTGATTTGAATTTAGTGAAATTACCAAAGGACGTTCCTTACGCTTGCCAAGATGACTTTCTTGTGCAGATTGGATGGATGAAGATTTCTCTACAACTGCATTGTTGATGCGAGATGTATCTACCATGGCATTGTTGATGTGAGGTGTATCTACCACGGCATTGTTCATGCGAGGTGTATCTACCACGGTATTTTTGGTGCGAGGTTTGTATACCATGGCATTGTTGATGCGAGATGGATCTACAACGGCATTGTTGGTGCGAGATGTATCTACCATGGCATTGTTGATGCGAGGTGTATCTACCACGGCATTGTTCATGCGAGGTGTATCTACCACGGTATTTTTGGTGCGAGGTTTGTATACCACGGCATTGTTGGTGCGAGATGTATCTACCACAATATTGTTCGGAGACGTATCTACTACAACATTGTTACGTGGTGCAAAATTGTTAGGAGGATTGTTTTGAACAAATGAATTAGTAGGCGCTGAACGTGTAAGTGGGTGAATGTTAGTTTGACCTGATTTTGGTCGTTTAGGCAATTGATCTACATCTATAAAACCATCTGTTGATGCTGTTATAGGAACTTTATTCGTAACTTTGGTAACATGAGGTGCGGGAAATGGAGCGGGAAATGGTGCATGAGCTGATACAGGAGCTGGAGTAGTAAATGTTACATGTGCTTGATAAGGAGCTGGAGTAGTAAATGTTACATGTGCTTGATAAGGAGCTGGTGCTGGTTCCTGTACCACTGTATTGAAAGCAACACTTTGTGAATTTCCTCGTACGTTATGTGGCTCTACTTTATAGGTGGGTTTTGCTATAAACTGCTTTATTGTGTTTCTAGATTTGTTTAGGCTAGATGTTTTTACTTTCGGTTCTACAACAAAATGTAACTGTGGCTGCCGACCAAAACCTAGTCTCTTTGTGTCTAACACGTGACCAGACATCCCAAAGCGTTTTCTGTTTTGTAATTGGTCTTTTCGAAACAAATTATTCTCAAATGCAGTTTGGGGCATTGCTGAAAAGGGAATGTCCGGCTTCATTGGTTTCCTTATATTTGACGGTGATCTACTATTTGATTGAACTTGATGTTCACGTTGTACATAATTTGGACTTGTAATTCGATTATCATAGGGTTGTTTCGTTGGGCTTGCAAAGTTTTGACTCTGTGGTACATTAGTTGGGCTTGTAATTCGATTAACATAGGGTTGTTTTGTTGGGCTTGCAAGGTTTTGACTTTGTGGTACATTATTTGGTCTTGTAATTCGATTAGCATAGGGTTGTTTCGTCGGGCTTGCAAGATTTCGACTTTGTGGTACATTATTTGGGCTTGTAATTCGATTGACATAGGGTTGTTTCGTCGGGCTTGCAAGATTTCGACTTTGTGGTACATTATTGGGGCTTGTAATTCGATTAACATAGGGTTGTTTCGTCGGGCTTGCAAAATTTCGACTTTGTGCTACATTAGTTGGGCTTGTAATTCGATTGACATAGGGTTGTTTCTTTGGGCTTGCAAGGTTTTGACTTTGTGGTACATTATTTGGGCTTGTAATTTGATTAACATTGGGTTGTTTCTTTGGGCTTACAAGGTTTCGACTTTGTGGTATAGTATTTGTACTTGCAATGCGCTGATCTATTGGTAGTTGGTGTACAGCTTCGAACTGCGCATTATTGATCAAATCAGCATTGACAGAATTAAATGAAGCTGCTCCACCTAGCTTTGATGGTGGTTCTATCAAAGCGTTGTTGCTTACTGTTGGCTGTTGTTGATTTCCTGGATTTGCATTAGTGGCGGAATGCGGTGGAGTTGCACTAGTCTGGGGTATGTTGTTCTGCCAATTAGTTGCGGGTTCACCCCATCCATATGTTGCTGCAGGTATTGGTGGCGCTGCACCAGGATCTGACCAACCTCCAAAAGGTGCGTTTGCCATTTTTATACTTTGTGGCTGGGGCTCGTTTGCTAGTTCCGTTGGCACTAAGTTAGCGGTAGAAAGTGTACTTTGTTGTTTTTTCTGTGCATGTCCTATTGGTTGGATGTTTTGATTCATTACAGATACTGACTTTTTATTTCCTATAAACATACCGACTTTTAACGTACTAGGTTTGATGTTTCTATTAGAAACCTGAGGCTGGTGCTGCGCAATGTTAGAATTCACGGGGGGTTCAAATGAAGGGGCAGGTCCGACAGCTAGGTGTCTAGGCTTTGATCTTACAACAGGTTTTCGTGGAGTGATAGGTTCTGGACCTGTTTGTCTATGCATTGGTCTTTGATGCAGTCTAGGTCTAAATGATGGTTGTCTTCTGTTGCTAAAACTAAAGGTTGTAAAGCTTTTAGAACGAGATTTTTGATTATTTGACAGTGAAAATTGAGGGCCTGTAAAGGCTGCACGTTTGTGTACTGTATGTCGTGGTATGTCAGAATAAGGGAGTTGTGTCCTTGGTGTCTGCGTACTGGCAAACACCGGTCTGTCGTTTGAACTTTTGGTAAGTCTACTATTATGTTCTATGAAACTGTCACTCTTCTTTCCATCGGAACTTGTTTGTAATCTTCTAAACGATCCAAGCTGAAATTCGAATGATGTAAAAATAAATATTCCAAAGAGAATACGAACAGAACAAAATATATACCTAGTATGGCGGCAACAGACCAAAGTCATATCTAATATACTAGCGTCAAATTATGAAGATAATTCAAATCTCTCAAGACTAGTTATTATAACGAACATATCGGAAGATTACTCAACACAAAAACAACCCTTAATGAGTAATTTAATAGAGACACCAGAACAATTCCAATAGCAACGTATCCTGATAATTCCTTGTTATTTTTTCTCATTATGTTTCTTTATAATTTATTGTGAATCTTTTGAATTTATCAAGAATTAAGAAATATTCTTGCTAACGATTACTACTTCATGAACTTTTTGTCTTAACTTTAACCTACCTGTTTAGATGAAATAAATATTCGTTTCCTCATTAGGAACCACAAGGCGTTCTCACTACAAGGAGGTGTTGTCAAACTTCCAACATAATGGTAATAGTTCGCAGAATGTTCCAAGGGGAGAAACTCTGTCAATCTAAAGTTGTAAATCGGTGTACGCTCGCCTAGATAAATGCACAAGTAATTATGTTTTAATAAATTAGTAGTTTGAAACAGATAAGTGAAGTAATCAAGACAAATAAACAACAACTACATCAACAATTCAGGTACCAAATTTAAAGAAATTAAAATGACGTCACATCAATCCTTTTAAGACTAGTTATTCATGTTAACCTACTTAGGACGGTCACCCAACTCGTGGTGTGGTTAAACTAGTTAATAAGGCCTCAACCCTCACACTTCCCACCAATCGCCAAACCTCGGGTTAATCCGTTACTCTCATTCAAGCCTCGGCTGTACTACGGTCGGTGATATGTGTCTACACCGCACATTTCTTTGCCGGAAGGAGACGCTTCACTCAGTGTAGTGTACCCAAAAGTGCTTTTTATTAGAAAAAGCGACCTTCCGAGAATGCATGTAACATATTTTTAGCTCGTGTGAATATTGTTTATATAACGCATCTCCATTGTACGTTGTGAAGGAGATTATGAATTATTTATTTTAATTTTTTGAAAATAGTTCCAATGGCCGCTCCAGTTATACGGACGAGGTAAGACGAGTACACGAAATACACGGAAACGGCCGAAGTTGCGACGAGTGGCTTCCCGCATGAGACAAGAAGTCTTAAATATAAGCAAACATTAAAAAGTTTGAAAAATAAAGTTCATGTCGATTTAAATTATTTCAACAATCAATCGCTCACATCAACTGTCATAAAAATCTAAATAAGTAAAATGTCTGCTCATATTTACAAACTGGTAAATGGAAACACGAAAATTGGACGCAACCAAGCAGCACAAAGCAGACGACATTGGCTAAATATGGTTGATTTTAAGGCTGTATCTAGGGAAAACAGGGTTACCTTATAAAACACTCCTATATAACGTCAAAATAGGTACGATTGACAATTTTAAGCTTCATATTTAACTATATTTGACGTGGAATGTACAGTAAAACCTCTCTTCAAAGTCCACCCAAGGGAACAAAGAAACGTGGCCTTCATAAACAGGTGGCCTTTTAATACAGGTTCAGTTAAGTTGAAATATGAAGAGAAGGAATTTTAAAATTCAGGCCTTTAAAGACAGGTGGTTGTTAAAAAGAGGTTGCCTTTAAGGCAGGTTTGGAATGTTAATGCAGAAGTTTGGCACTTTCATTTAGTAAGGTTTTAATGTACGCATACTCACCTCGTGATGTTAAACTAACATATTTGATTGTCTTGTTAATCACTTGAGTGTAGCGTCAATAAATGTTTGAATTAATTGCAAGCTACAGTCAAATTTGGCGACGCAGATCATAGACGTAGCTTGCACTGAGGCAATGAGAACAAAATATAAAAAAATGTCGCTAGCTTCTGGGGGACAACCCAGACCCTCTGCGTCGGTTATTTTAAAGCCCAAGCTACGCATATGCAGATATTAACTACTTACCTGGCTTTTCAACCTTTTGCACAGCCGCAGTCAATTCATTGAACAATGGGTTGTCTTGTTCATGTACCTGATTATAAAAAAAATTCTGATTAGACTTTTCTGTGTTTTTGTCTGGTTTTCCTGTCAATGGACTTAATTTTAATAGTTTTTAGTGTTTACTATTTTCGTATTCCTTAATGGTATTATGCTCCTCATATCCTTTGATTAAAAGTTTGTTCCTCTTTCCAAACTCTCATACTGACTGTTGTAATACGTGAACTAAAATCTCAAAAATGTATGACCATTCATTGTACAGAACCACTTACATCCGCGAAAACAGCTACTACTGCCAGACCATCAGGGTGTTTCACTGCGTTTTGCAGACTTCCGTATTTCTCAGCGAAATGTACGATATGGATCTAAAATAGAAACAAGTTCATTATAACTAGCAAATGAATATTAATAAAATCGACGTTGAATGTAAGACATCAGACAATTGTCAATGATAAACCTCATAGATGACCCTTGTTGTATCTGAACGCGGATAATCTGCCGACCAGAAAATACGTCCACAAGGATTAGTATGTTGCCATTTTTGCAATCTATCTAGCAAGTAGCTGATGTGTCCTATTGCGGGGCTCAAGTCAATGAAACAAACGTCGTTCTTCACGTAATATCGTTACCCTGGTGTTTTATGGTTATTTATAAGAAATTTTATCAAACGTATATGAACCGGTGGTGTAGTGGTTAGCACGCAGAATTTCTAATCTCTCGACGCGCGAGGTTATGGGTTCGCGGTGCAGCCCGGGCACTGCCAGGTGTGTGTGTGGGCAATACACTTAAACCGGCAGCTCATATCTATATGGTCCGTCGGATGGGGACTCGAAAATGGCGGTCCTGTGTCTCTCAGGCACGTTAAAGAACTCGTCGTATAAGAGCCATAAGTGCTAATACGATGACTGGTAGAGGCATACATTGCTTACGAAACCAGTAGAAGATAAGATAAGATAAGAATAACTATGACGTCATACAAACCTCTAAAGCGTGTCTGTAGCTATCAATAGAATGCTCTGAACCATTGATATCCTCTCGACCCCAATGAAAATTGACCTCCACTGCCTTGTAACTCCCATCCAATACACTTCCTTTAGTAAACCAGTCGTCAGACAGAACCAAACTCGCTACACCAGACGAATAAAACAGGAGCAATATGAATCAAGAGCGGTTAAATTTTTAAGAGGGGGATAGAGAAAAGTAATTAAGTATTTACAATTTTAAAACTATATGAAGAGAGGCAGGGATACCACTGATATTCACAAGTCTAACAATAATTTATTATATTAATAATAAACTATAGGTTCAAGAGAGGAAAGATATAGACAAATAATAAAACAATTATATTTATCTATTTCTTATGAACAATACTACTACTAAATAAATACATATGTGTCGCGTTTGTTCTCGCAGTTATAACACAACTACAAACAAATGTTCCACGATGGTGGTTTCTTGTTGGAACTTAATTATAACAGTAAATTATACAAACTCTCTTTCTTGTTTATCATAGAATGTCTTAGAAGTAAAAAATCGCATTGTACCTGTATGGCCATTGTTTACCAATGTGTTGGTGGTACCGGATGGCGCGGGGTAATTAATGAACTCGAAAGGTGTGAGCCAGCTGACGTAACGAACTGTTGGTGTACTGATATCTATGGGGGACTGTCTTGAACCACTACATTGAGGGTATGTGTTTGACCAGCTCTCTGCACCTGCAAGTAGTCAATATTCATATCAAAACGTACAGTAAACAAAGCAAATATATGTATTTAGAAGTCAAAGTATGCAATAGTTAGATATTAAGATAACCTCATTAGCAACAGAAACAAACTACGTATTGCATTTTACGAATACAAAGGTGAAAATCGGAAGGAAAGTTTTCTAATATCAATGTTAGTAAGGACAAAAGGCCCATGTGGCCTTAACGTTGATCTTTACTGGCATTTCAATACTTTTGACCCTAGGGTCACGTCTTGAACAAAGTTGGTTCTCCATGCCCTAAAGTTACTACAAATCAAAGCATT
>JAUMGZ010173609.1:0-14710 GCA_032359645.1 Pododesmus macrochisma | reverse complement strand
GGAGAGGAATAGAAGAAGCAAATTTAACATCAAATCAGAGCGAAAGATAGGGCGACGAGGAGTAAACTCCCCCCCCCCCTCTTTTTTTGTTATATAAATATATTAATTATATATTATCAAAGACAGACAGACGGACTGACTGACTATTGATAGAATGACTGTTTGACTTACTAACAATTAATAATGGGGGTGCCGAAATGTATAAGTGATGCCTTCGAAAAGAGCAAAAAGGATAGTTCATCCCATCATAAAGATATTAACAATATCAAAAATCATTAAAATTCAAATAGTTTGATTCGCGCCAGATCGGTCTTTGGCACTCAATGGAAAATCAAATCGGCCCAAATCGGTCCTGTGACATTCTAAGGGTTAAAACTAGATAAGATATGCGACCAACCAACTATGTCAAAATCAATGTTGATAAAGCGAAATATATGTAGATTACTGTTGACATACAAGCGTTTGAAGTTGGGTTCTATATTACCTAGACTTCTGTCTGCATACAGGAAATTTTAAGCCGTTATCACCTTACAGTAAAGAGATATGACAAATTTTGTTTCCTTGAAATATCCCTACGTCATTGTTTCAGTTTCTTAACCCTGCCTCAAAAGCTTGGATGTCAACAACAGTCCTCTAGTGACAAAGTCTTCGTAGTGAGAACACACGCTTTCAAAACCAAATTAGATGTGAAACATTAACTTCATAAGCAGGTGAGGAGGGTATTTTTGCTGTCTAACAATGGGAAGTTGACAATGGGGAAACTGAAGTCGTCACGTTTTTCATAAAGATTAGTGGAAAATGAACCATTCGTGTCGATGTGTAGTAGGAGGTCTAAGTATGAGGCAGAAAAGTTGTTGTCAGTAGTGTTTTTTATTTCAAGTTCCGGAGGCTATATCATGTTCACGTAATCACCAAAATGTTTATTCTTCAGTGACAAAACGTTATATATGTAGCAAAAAGTTAAATTAAAAGACTTTGCCAAAGTCATTTGGCACGTTTTATAGAAGATATCCGGAGATTCTTTTGAAATATGGTCGAGTTAGTATTTCCCAGAATGTAACTAGAGGCATTTTCACAACCATCATTTTATAGAGATCTTGTTAACAAACTTAAGAGGATTTAAACAATCCTGATATATCTTCCATTGCTACTCAAATTGTAAGAAAATTCCTTAAACGTAGCTATGCTCCTCTTATATTGAGACGGACTACACGCCTAGTAGTGAGTCCATTTACTGCCGCTTACTCGCATTGACTTGGTCATTGCAAACTTTCTAACAATTCTTCTAGGGTTCAATGAAGGGCTCCAGTTGAAAACTCCCTATATCGAGAAGGCTGGGTCCTGATATATGTCCTTCTGGTTGTTCATCAATGTCACAATTCATATACTTAACTATATATGGAACTTATGAATTAACCACTTATTAGCCACTGTTTTTAGCTTTATGCTACTTGGCATCTTCGCAAGCAAAGTTTCGCTACACTTTGTTTCACTACCATTGGCGGATTTACTTCTTAAAACCGAGGGGTCCAACATCGCCTTCTAGCGATACTGTATAACGACGGACGAGTATCGTCCCTTGTATGATGTCAATTTTGACCAATCGATGAAGCACTTACTAAGCAGTAATAGGGGAGCAATAGAAAACAATGGCGACCTCCATGATTGACTCGTCTGAGAAATACACCCGCCGATAATACCAACATTTGGAACATAACGGACTGTACTTCTCTCGAATTCTGATTTTGTTGTGCATGATAATGACGTATGCGTTATTTTGAACAAACAGGAAGTAATCTGTGAGTTTAACAACGACGCTTTCTGACGTGTTGACACACACAAGAAGAAGTAGGGGTAGGAATTCATTCTTTTAGTTTATGACGAGAAATATTAAAGTAATCAAATGTTTACCATCAGAAGATTTGTTATTGGGAAACTTATAAACATCAGAGAACCAAAATAAGCATATGATTATAAACATACCCGGACAAAAACGCATGAAAGAATTGTATTGCTGTGAACAAATTGCAAATACACTTTGTGATATTCTAGTTTTTAAATAAACACACATGAAGAAAATTAATTAAGTAACTGATTACTCTACATAACAACAAACACACATTCAAAGTCAATGTTCTGCACAGTCCAAGCACCTCAAGTGATACATGAAGAATGTCTTAATTGTGAATGTATGTTATAATCTTAACCACAATAATCTAGAACATTGACCTGTTAGCTAGGATAAAGCCATTTGTATTCTATAGACTGATTATTTATTGCAGATTTGTGCAAAATTTGTAAACAAAAATCAGAAATTGGGAATTACTCCAATACACATTCAGACAAAAGATGTAAAACAGAAATCATAAGAGGGAAATTGTAAAAATGAAAATGTTGCAATCACACACATAAACAGGGTGCCGTGATACACTACCAATAAAAAGTTCAATGTTATGTATAAATGTATATAGGTATACTCTGTGCCATACCAACGTAAAAAAAGTTGAAGTTGTCGAATTTACAAAATAAATAATTTCTATTAAAATTGTCATATTCAATGTTTGACAAACCTCCCTGTCAGAAAATTCTGAAAATTTCAGCTCAAAAAAGTCACGGGTTGTTGAGATATGCCGGTTTTAAAATTGTCAACGGAGATTTACATTACGCAATATTTACACGGGGAGCGTTATTTTTAGTTTCCGGTATCATCCGGGCAATCAATAGAGGGCGCGCATGCTGCCGCCATTTGTTTTTTACCGAGACGACACATAACTCGCACTGATGATTCCATTCCCGGCGGAAAAGGTAAGAAATGAATAGATTTCAAAGCTGGTGTATGATTTTAAAGAATATATCGTTGTTTCATTGACTGATTGTAATGAGCAGTATTCTAATATAACTGTGTGAATCGGATTGATCTGTCAAACGCAACGATAACAACAAACACGTGGACCACGTGCACGTCATTCAGTGAATCATGGTTCATGGTTTAATATTGACATGCAACTTTATTATCCGTAATTTCATTTGTTAAACAACCCATGCATAATGCATAAACACGGGATTATCTAAAGAACACGTTACAATATGTCGTGTCATTCAAATACCTATCCGTGGTACCCTTTTCCGTCCCTAATGGCAAGCGCCCGATTACCAAAAAAATTAACAAACAGTTGGACCACATAGGTGCAGAGCATCTTTTAGGTGTTCAACTTAAAATATTTAAATATTTTCTTTTCAGACAACTTGGGTAGGAAGGTCAATTTTATAAGTCACATGATCATGAGTTACTCGGACCAGAGTTAGAAATATCATTGTTCGGTGCAACTCTAAAGACTCCCTTTGGACAGGGACGGGAGGTGGGTAAAATAATTTATTTATTTTTGTTAAAAATGTTTTATGTTAATGAGAAAAAATGAAGCATATCTAAATCATACAGTTATAACGTAACTGTCTTTTTATTTTTAATAACAAATGTTTATCTATACCTGAAAAAATGTCTACAATAATAACAGCCTGATTAATGCATTGAAAAACATTTGTTTTTAAAATCAGCCAAAACATTGAGGGTCAGGCCGATTTTTCAGGGAACAGGGTTATGCCAAAAAAAATTTAAACCTTATTTTGTATTTTGGCACAAGGTGACCTATATATTTTGATTGCCTTTTGTCCGTCGTCTTCCATAGTGTGTATAGACAATCACATTTTCAACTTTCCAGAAACTGTATTCCGGGGAGGGGGTCTTTTTTGGGCCGGTGAGTTAAAATCCTTCAAAATCATCACTGTAACCTACTGGTGAATTTTAACCAACTTTTCATAAAAATAACCCTTAAATGAAAATCCATTATGAGAATCAGAATTTAAAATCAAGAAAGGGTTGACAGTCTGGAGGGGGGAATTTTAATACCCACACTTTTCAAAGAAAATTCAGGTATAATGTGAAGCACTCAGTCAGAATGGAAAATGTTAAAAGAACAGGGTTTTTGGGGAATAAACTCTTGTCAGAGGAACTCCTCCTAGACTGATGAAGGAATTTCAACGAAACTTAGTATTATGGTAAGAGTATATGATGTAGATGTACACACCAGCTTTGGATTTAGGATTTGCACAATTTTTAGGGAGAAACAGCAAAAAATGTCAAAAAGTATGTTATTTTGAGAAATTGTTATAATTTTGTTAAAGATATATTTTTTTTCAAATATCATTGCGCATGTTTGATTTGGGTTTTTCAAAGAGATGCTGAGTGCGGGGATATGCACATCTGTGATTGTGGACATCTAGTTTTACCTGCCACACACACATATTGGGGAATTCCCTGCAGGTTTTAATAAAGGCCCTGGCTGAACCCTCAGCTAGGGGGCTAATAATGGTGTCACTAAGTTCAAAACCTTGACCAATTACATTTTCGACTTATCATCAGAAACCATCTGTCATATAAGAAACTTTAGTGATAATATCAGCAACCTGTGATGGGGATCAGAATCTGTCCTCAAGAATACCAGCCTACTTCAGGAAATCGTTATGTACAGCGACAACTATAAATAGTTTTAAAAATGGATTCACAAACATTTGAAAAACCACCTGATAAATTTCACACCAGATCAATACTTTGTAAGACAAATTTAAAAAAGACCAAAGGGGAACAGAAATACATTTCAAGTTATTTGTTCTTTCAAGACATTTTTAAAAACAAAAGAATCAAGTTCTGTCAGTATATCAGAAAGTGAACTTTATTGAAAGAAAAAGCTATAAATGCTTAAATAACAACACTTAACAATAATTCAAGATAAACAATTAGGCTAAAAAAAAATTAGGTGTGTTTCCACTAATGTGCCCGGAAAAAATAGGGTAGGTAGGTCGGAAATACTTCATATTTTATTTTACTTTTTTTCATATCTAGAGTCAACACCGTAATATAATAATGTTATATGCATTATGTAAAGTGTTAATGATGTCAGAATAAGTTTTTTTGTAATTTTACATTTTATATAAAATATATTACTACAGTGCGTAGTGTAAAATATGAGTCGTAATGCAGACATATTTTCTGGATTTTTTTTGTTACTGTTTCACCAAAAAATCGGTAGGGTCGGGACTGAAAAAAAAATAAGGTCAGGATAACGAAAACACACCTATTTTTATTTTAGGCCTTAACATTTTTGTAAACTATGAGAATAACAGGTCTTAATATGAGGAAATAAATTTAGTAAATCAGAGAAAAAAATTAGAATCTCATTAAATCATTTTATAAAACTGATTCAGTGATTGTGACAAACAGGCATATTGATTATTATTATTTAATGGACTATCAAAAAGATAAAGATTGACAAGCAAAAGCTTAACAAAAATTGAAATGGGCTTCTCTGCGACACGCTGCCATCTTGAGTGGTACATGTGCACAATGTTATGTTACTTTAAGGTAATTTGAATGTGTAAACTGAAAGTAGATACTAGTTTAAAACCAATGCAGGGAGACAGTATCATAATTTAAATTCTGTAAATTCATTAATCTTAACTCATGAATATTGTACATGTATGTATTATGGTAACGTAACAGTGCGCTCTTTCTATATAAAAATATTTCAAAGCAATACAGACAGTTGTCAATTTCATTTATTATCATTGAGACACATGTGTTCATTTTTCTATAATTCAGGAAACCAGCTACCTATTTCATTAGTATACTATATATTGCATACATGTACTCTGTGTATATGGTTTTATAATTATAAAATGTCAATTTTGAATTTTTCACAAGAAATTAATATTACACCTTTGTATGTCAATTAAATGGTAAAATTTAAAACATTAAATAACAACACTTAACAATAATTCAAGATTAACAATTAACAAATTTGTAAACTATATGAATAACAGGTCTTAACGTGAGGAAATATATAAAGTACCAGTAAATTAGAAAAAAAATTAAAATCTCGTTCAATCATTTTATAAAACTGATTGTGATAAATAAGCATATTGATTATTATTAATAATGGACAGACAAAGAGAGTTAAATATTAACAATTAAAAGCAGGGATGAATCCATAGAATTTCAAATAGGGCCCTCGGCAATGAAATTGACAATTTTTAATCACGAAATTTCCAAATTGGGAATTTTGCATCGCATAAATTGAAACTTTGATTGTTTCAATCTTCAGAGTTATTGATACAACTATGATATGATCAGAGCTCCAAATAAGACGCGTATTTGCGTAATTATTACGCATTAAAATAATTAAAACACCAATTTGAATTGAAAACAGCACATACAATAACGTATTGGTAAAGTATGGTACGCAAATGAACTCAAATTCAAAGCGTATTGATCGTTTTGTTTGTACGAGTACACAATTGTCCTAATCTGTCATTGTCACGCTTTCACACAAGTGCTTACAATGTACATGTAGTTGTTAACAGGTTACAATAAAGCGCTCTGTTTACTAGAAATAAAACCATGAAGCGCAAGTTATGTTATCAATACCGGCATGAGCTTGGCGCTTAATTTCCCTGTTAAATTTAAGTGTTTATGAGATTTTGCCAAGTATGTCAACAAAGATGAAAAATTCAATTTGTTGTTAAAACGAGTAGGTAGGCAAGTGACGAATGATAAGTTAAATGTCAAAGCTGGGAAGAAGAAAGAGAAGCATTTCCTGAGTCAACACTTAAATCTATTTACGTAAAAAAAAATAAAGAATAGATGAAAACACCAGCTAGAAGTTTTCAACACATCATCTTACCTTTTCTTGTCAAAAATTAAATTAAATATTATATATAAAAACTAATGTAATGATGTGCTTCAGTAATTAAATCTTATCTGGAGCTCTGTATGATTATCATTTAAAAAAAAATTAAGCATAATAAACCCTAGCATATGTAGTCTGTGTCTAGCCCCGGTGATGAATGAAAGAAAAATGTAATATATTGCAACATACAAAGAAAACTGCAAACTGAGTCGAGTTTACTTTTTATATATGGAATCTTATTCGTCCTCTCTAGAGATAGTATAGGAAATGAATGGATTAATATATATATGATATATATATAACTAAAATATTATAAATAAATAAACTGTTCAACACTGTCACATTTCTGACAGCACAGCAAACATTGAACAGCTCATACATTGTTACTCTAATAACAAAACTGTAATAGCAAGTAACAGCATTAACTTTAGCAAGTATGGCATCTGAATTAAACATGTTATAAAGGCACTGACATTTGTAATTGTATTGGGGAAGTGCACAACACTTTCAGATTTTTGATATAACCCCCTAGGGACCAGGCTAGAGGGGAGGGGGTCAAAAAAATTAAAAAAAAAATTAGTATTACAGAATTTACAGCATATAAAATCAAACATTATCATGAGTTATAAATTTTACAACATTTTTTTCACATGGTTATTCAGATTGTGGAAGAGGGTGCTTGGGGTTTGGGGGTCAAAATAACTCTACATCTTAGATTGGAACTTGAAATTTTGGGACATAGTACACTGTAGTAGATACAATGTATATATATGTGCAAAACACTTTCAAACTTTTGACATAGTGGCCAGGTAAGAGGGAATGGAGTCATGAGTTACGCATTTTACATTAAAATATTTTAGCATCAATATTATATATATGGTGAACACACACACACACACATTCTAAGGCCAACAAATATAAATACTGTGTTTCCGCTAACGTCTTCAAAACATTAGGGTACAAATGTAAGTGGGCAGGCACATCTTTGCATTTTACTTACATAGGTTTTATATATAAGGACAGAGGTTCTGACTTTAACATGTTTAACAATGCTCGTCTGAAAATGGCAAACAAAACTTTTAGGGTAGGCACTAAAAGTTAGGGTTGGTAGCTATATAAGTTTAGCGGAAACACAAGTATTTTTTTCTTTTGGCCTTCTGGATATCGCAACATTTCAAAATTCGAAATCTTGCTCCTTTTATAATTCCTATAGTGGACTAAATCTCGTTTGCCAGAGCGTTGATGATGACCTTGTTTACATTATTTGAGAAATGGTGCAACAACAAATGGTGTTTGACACACACAATAAACCAAGTGAAACAAATGTGTTTAATACAACAAACCGCGGTATGATAAAGGATGATCATGATGTACACTTTTGCAGGTTGGCAGAGGGTTTGAAAAAGGGTGTTGTTTGCAGACTTTGGAAAAAGGCGGATAATTATGGATGGCCACTTAAGCAATTTAATTATGCCATTGAATATATATTTAATGACTTAATATAAAATTCCAAAGAAAAAAATTAAAATAAATATACTACATTGTATAGAAAACTGGTAATTTAAATATCACAGATTTGTGTATAAATTAATTTATTTATATTATCACAGCTGTAGCCACATGTAAATACAAATAAATAGTACAAGATCGTTATATATACAAATAATTTTTTAACCAAAATCATCACAGCAGCTTATGTAAGTTATTTAATAAATAATAAAAGGTATATACAAGCAATTTTAACAAATAATATCACAGATTATGTAAATTATACAAATAAAAAATAAAAGCTATACAAACAATTTCAACGAAAAAAGTTAACTATGTCCAAATCCACAGAAAAGAAGTGTTACTCGTCGTGGAGAGATTCAGGTTCCTGATTCAGTAGAATGGTACAACATCGAGGACAGACTTGTTTAGACTTCCTGCTACATTTGCTATGGCACCATCTCTCACATACTTCACATGCAAACCAATTAACTATTTTCTCTTTCTTTCCAGGGGGGTCAATGCTATAGCAAATGCAGCAGGGGATATCTTCTGTGTCGTGGTCATCGACAGTGTTCAGGGCAATGTCATCGTCAATTTCAGTAGGAGGCTCAATGTCCTCAGTTCCAAAATCACTGTCACTGTCATCACTATCGTCATTGTCCGTCATGTCAATGATAAAAGGTGCAATGTCTTCCTGAACACCATCTCTGACCCACCGTTTTTCTTCCACCTCCCTAACCACAAACTGCTCAACCTTGGACCACTGCTCAGCAGTGATCCTTGACCTGGCCTGATATAAGAGGTCTTTGATGGCTTGCATTTTAAATGAGAAATTATTTCTCCCAACAAAGCCTTTCATATCAGCCCAGATCAGCTCAATAGGATTAAGCTCGCAGTGGTAAGGAGGTAGACGAAGAACTGTATGGCCTACCTCAGAAGCAAGAGTGTCAACTATATAAATAGGTTTCGGCTTGTTCTGATTCACTAACCCAAGCAACTCTGCCTTAATAAAATCGTCACCGTAATGGATACCGTTCCTATCCAGCCAAGACTTGATCTCTTCCTTCCGGCTCCCAGTATTGGGAGCCTTCGAGCCGGGTTCAAGTTGGCTGTGATAGGAAGCATTATCCATCACAATGACAGAAGATTGCTCCAGTTTAGGGAGAAGTTTGTATTTGAACCACTCAGTGAAGACTGCGGCGTTCATCTCCTCGTGGTAATCCTGACTGCCAGTCTTCGACTCAAAAATCAAAGCACAATCAGGGATCATGCCTTGATTTGAGGAACCAGCATCCAGGATTATCAGACGAGATCCCTTACCGGAGGGAACATAGCGTCCCTGACCTCCACTGGGTGTATCAAATACAGATATGGATGTGCTAGGCACATCCACCCATTCTCCCTTTACTGTGTGGTTAGTGTTCAGCCAAGTCTCATCTAAATATATAATTGGACGACCCTCCTGTCTGAAACGTCTTATTGCACGGAGGTAGGAATGCCTCCATGCAACAAGGTCTACCCTCTCGGCAAGGAACCGCCTATGTGTACCAGTCCTGCTGAATCTAAACCCTAATCTCTTCACAGTACGAGCTACTGTGGATCTGGACATAGTTAAACCCTTTTGTCTCATAAAATCATGTAAACGGTTAATAGAAATATATTTGGACTTATTTTGCATGTTGTAAATAGTACGTCTAAAAAGTTCTTCATCGAATTTGTCCAGTTTTCTGATTTTGTTTGTTGGTAATTTCTTTGTTTCTGAAAAAAGATTGGATAATGTTGTAAAACTGGAGTTAAGACCATTAAATTTCTTTTTTCTAACATAAACATTTTAAATATTCGATGTGTCTTAAATTTATGTATACCGTACATGAAATCTAGACTTTCTGCTCACTAGAATTTTGCTTTGGTGAAATATTCAAAGGTAGAGCATTCAATTTGTTATACGTTAGGTAAGGATTGGAATCCCGTCCTAGTTAAAGCGGTTAAGCCAAAGATGTTACAGTTACGAAATCTTGTTCATGGTTAAGTGCTCACTATTTATGGGAAGGAGCAGGACTGACCAACTCAGTGTCATGATAATGTAACCGAGTAAAATAATATGGCGTGATATTTTAATTAGACAGCACTATAAAGTTATCATCAGTGTGCCCTGTCACAAGCAGACACAGTGTCAAACATGTTTCAAGATTGGATAAATAATCCAAGATTGCTGTCCTTGTGCAGAGTCTTGAAATTCTTGTACTAATATCAAATCCTTTTATCCTGCTTATCTTTAACTATAGTCACATAACAATGATCTTTCCTTTCAAAGTGGTAGTTATTCAAATATCTCGTATTAATTTATAATAGTTATTATTTCACAGTTAAGGGTTAATTTTATCTCGCAATGATATGAGGTGAGCATTAAGCTCCCTGCTTACTCACCGTACTTCCTTGGTAGACGGATCACATGATGCAAATTCATGTACAAGATTAAAATTGCAATATTGTCTTGTATAAAAAGTTTTCCCAGAATTTTTTTCACATTGTATCAATACTTTTTATTCAGCCAAAACCTTACACCACTTATTTTACTGTAAATGACCATTTAATTTGTATGTTGATTGTCATCAAGCATTCTACAAACAAACAATTGCAAGCCCATAAAGCTTGAAATTTCTTCACTCAGACTTTTGTTAAATTACATGCCGAGTTCATATTTTATGTACCTTTTTGGAATGCTGCTGCATGCATTTCAGTCACCACTGCTTCAACAGCCTTGTTGTCATCTTGACAAAGATTTTTGATGGTACTTTCATTTACATCTGCATATGTAAAAAACACATTATAGAACATTTGATTTTACCCCCACTTCATCGAAGTGGGTGATATTATTAGTTATATGGTTTGTTACTGACCCCCTACAGACCCTTGTACAGAGGACCTTTCTTGTCTTTTAACATTTATCATTTAATAAAAAACAAAACATAATTGAGAATGTTCACCCAATCATTTCATTAAAATTTAACAGTCAATGATAATACTAATTAGTTGATAAATTTAACGCATGAAGAAGTACATCAGTTCAATGTTTTTCTTGTACTCTAGATGTTTTACATTGATTTCACAAACTTTGGCCACAGACCTATGAAAACGTATGCAAAAATCAAATGCATGAGAGAAAAAATAGTTTTAGTAGACGTATAGTAGAATACTAACATTTTAATGTAAGAAAGAGCAACCACTTCAAACCATTTATGATCATGATTTCCAAGCGATTAATTAATGCATACATGTACACATTGTATCTCGTTGTATGCATTATTAAAAGCCCTAATGAAAATAAAAGGGCTTATCAAGTTGTCAGGACCTGTTAAAAGTTTACCTGTAACTGATGAAAATTATTTTACATTGAATGTATGTAATATGATAAATATCTAAAAATATACATCATAATTTACAGTGTATTTTTAAAAGACCCAAAAGTGTCTTATCGGGAAACCATCTGTGTGAAAACTTACTCAAGGCTGTTGCTAATCTTTTTATAGGATTTTCTCTGTAATAGCTTCTGGCATACGTTTTTTCCCTCTCGAAAAAGCCTAGGATCTTTTTCAAAATATGTGTTATCTGAAATTTTAATAGAAATAAAATACACTATAATATGCATACAAGTGCACAGTATTGTAGATTTTACGTATTTACTAAAATATCGACTATCGCCAAGGGGATGACTTATCACCAACAAGGCCAAGTGTGATTAATAGAATCTATCACTCCTGGCTAAGAGCTAATCCCCCCAACATCAAATATTAGCAGCCGTACCTCTGTGACACACCCAGTCACCAAAACCGTCTTGGTGAGATATTATCAAAGTTGAACGCGGTTTACTACTATGAAACCTTGGACAAGTTTGATACACAGTAATTATTTGACCGTTATCAACAAGAGTTATGACCCCTTTGTTCTGTTATTTATCATTTTAGCTCAATATTTTGAATAATTGACTGATGTCATAATCTGTGCAGCAGTTTAAAAGTAGTCCCTGCACAAAGCTATATATACATGTATGTCTGCAGTATATTCTAAATAACCCCCGCAACTTGGCTGCAGTGTGTATAACAACAAAAAAGTTTATCAAAGTCTTGTTGTTGTACATATATAATTGTATAAACAATACAGACCTGAATATCTGGTGTATGCAAACTACATTGTAATATATAGTGGAAGAAATTTAATTATTAAAATATTTGTTGTTTATTTTCAGAGTGAGATACTGAAAACATATACATCAAACATTTGTTGAAACTGACATGGGCTCTTTAAGTATTCAAAGGTAAATAAAATAGGTTATATTTTAACATTGATCAATGAGTACTCCAGTAAGGATTTTTAGTCCATTAAGACTAAACATCCAAGGTAGACTTTTCAATGCAAATCCTCTGCATTTGTGTAAGGTCAAGTAAACATGTAACTTGTAAGAAATTAAAAAAAAATTATCTTGCAATATTGAATAAAGTATTAGTAATTAGAAGGAACTTAATTCTTCGCTTAAAGTAATGGACCAACTATAACCAAAATGTAGCAGAAAGCATCCCTTCAGGAAGGGGATAAAGGTTTCTTAAACATAAGATTGGGTACAGTCCTACAGGGGGGATGAAGTTTGTGCAAGGGATTAAATTAAAAGACGGGCACACTTATGTCTCCCAAAAAAAGTATACCACTTAGGGAATTTGTTGTCTGAAATAAGTTTTAAATGTACTGTTTCAATTGTCAACTGGACTGTCATTACACATGCACAGTCTAGGTCTAAACACCATGAAAGTCTACTACATTTTATTTCTCAAATTGGAGATGGGAGGTATCCATTTCTATACTATGTCACAAACAATGAGGTCTCATAGTCACATAAAATTATGTTCTGATGCATGTTGCAACTTTGAGAATCAGCTGGGTGTTTGAGCACTTGGCAAATTACAGCCAGTGTCAGTCTAATGTGACAGAGTGGAGTATAATGTCAATGTGTCTGTGGCATGATATTTCAGTGAGACAGCACTATAAAGACACCATAAGTGCACACTGCGGCAAGCAGAAACTTTCTCGATACCTATACATGGACCTATACATGAGTTAAAGGGACGCTAAACCCAATAAAATAAACAATCTTCTCACAAACCTAGGCTCTGATTATTTTTATTTTTTAGTCCATCTGGACAGGTGGACTTTTCTCATACAAATCCTGTTCGTCGTCTGTATGTCGTTAACTGTTAACATTTTCGACTTCTTCTCATGAACCACTGGACCATTTTTATCCAAGCATGGTAGGAAGTATTCTTAGGGGAAGGGGATTCAGATTTGTTCAAATGAAGGGGCTGGGCCACTAGGGGGCAAAATGGGGGAAAATTGACAAAACTTCAAAAATCTTCTAATAAACTAGAAGGCCTAGAGCTTAATGTTTTGGTATGTAGTAACTTTAGGGCATGGAGAAGCAAGTTTGTTCAAGGCGTGACCCTGGGGTCAAAAATAGGTTATGCATTTTGGGGTCAAAATTCAACACTATTGCAAATATGTTAACTTTTCATATTTTTGACTTCTCGTCCAAAATTACTGGACCAATTTCACCCAAACTTGGTAGGAAGTATCCCTAGGGGAAGTGGATTCAGATTTGTACAATTGAAGGGGCTCAACCCACAGGGGGTGTCTCTTTGGAGTCCAAAAAAGGGAAATTTGACAAAATTTCAAAGATTTTCTCCTAATAAATTAGAAGGCCTAGAGCTTAATGTTTGGTATGTAGTAACTTTAGGGCATACAGAACAAAGTTTGTTCACGGCGTGACCCTGGGGTCAAAAATAGGTTACATGTTTTGGGTCAAAGTACAACACTATATTTATATAGCAAATATGGTAACTTTTCACCTTTTCGACTTCTTGTCAAAAATAAATGAACCAATTTTATCAAAACTTGGTAGGAAGTATCCCTATGGAAAGGGGATTCAGATTTGTTGAAATGAAGGGGGTGGGTGGGCCCACAGGGGGCGCCACTTTGGGGTCCAAAAGAGGGAAAATTTGATTTCATCTTATAAACTAGAAGGTCTAGAGCTTAATGTTTTGGTATGTAGTAACTTAGTGGCATGGAGGACCAAGTTTGTTCAAGGCGTGAACCTTGGGTCAAAATAAGGTTTGGCATTTTGGGGTCAAAGTTCAACACTATAGCAAATATGATAGCTTTCTCATTTTTGACTTCTTGTCCAATATTAATGAACCAATTTAATCCAAACTTGGGAGAAATCATCCCTAGGAGGAGGGGGTCCAAATTTAATCAAATAAAGGAGCTCAGCCCCCAGGGGGAGCCACTATATGGGCCATAATGGATACAATTTGACAAAATATAAAAAAATCTAATAAACTGGATGGCCTAGACCCTAATGCTTTGGTTTGTAGTAACATTAGGGAATGGAGAATCAAGTTTCTTCAAGGCGTGACCCTGGGGTAAAAAAA
>JAUMGZ010173608.1:0-26429 GCA_032359645.1 Pododesmus macrochisma | reverse complement strand
AGTCTAACACTAGCTGTTGTATGCAGTAGATCTAGGAGTATGTATAACTGGTACCAACAACAGATAGATCAGTCTAACACTAGCTGTTGTATGCAGTAGATCTAGGAGTATATATACCTGGTACCAACAACAGATAGATCAGTCTAACACTAGCTGTTGTATGCGGAAGAACTAGTAGTATATATACCTGGTATACATAACAGATAGATCAGTCTAACACCAGCTGCTGTATGCAGTAGAACTAGGAGTATATATACCTGGTACCAACGACAGATAAATCAGTCTAACACCAGCTGTTGTACACAGTAGATCTAGGAGTATATATACCTGGTATACATAACAGATACATCAGTCTAACACCAGCTGTTGTATGCAGTAGAACTAGGAGTATATATACCTGGTACTATCCATGGATAGATCAGTCTAACACCAGCTGTTGTACACAGTAGATCTAGGAGTATATATACCTGGTATACATAACAGATAGATCAGTCTAACACCAGCTGTTGTACACAGTAGATCTAGGAGTATATAAACTTGGTACCAACAACAGATAGATCAGTCTAACACCAGCTGTTGTACACAGTAGATCTAGGAGTATATATACCTGGTACCAACAACAGATAGATCAGTCTAACACCAGCTGTTGTATGCAGTAAACTAGGAGTATATATACCTGGTACCAACAACAGATAGATCAGTCTAACACCAGCTGTTGTATGCAGTAGAACTAGGAGTATATATACCTGGTATCAACAACAGATAGATCAGTCTAACACCAGCTGTTGTTCACAGTAGATCTAGGAGTATATATACCTGGTACCAACAACAGATAGATCTGTCTAACACCAGCTGTTGTTCACAGTAGATCTAGGAGTATATATACCTGGTACCAACAACAGATAGATCAGTCTAACACCAGCTGTTGTATGCAGTAGATCTAGGAGTATATATACCTGGTACCAACAACAGATAGATCAGTCTAGCACCAGCTGTTGTATGCAGTAGATCTAGGAGTATATATACCTGGTACCAAAAACAGATAGATCAGTCTAACACCAGCTGTTGTATGCAGTAGATCTAGGAGTATGTATACCTGGTATACACAAAAGATAGACCAGTCTCACACCAGCTGTTGTATGCAGTATCTCTTACAATAAATGGTAAGTTTATTCAATTTTTTCTCTGTTCAGAACTAATTATCTAAGTCATAACTTAAACTTGATTTTATTGTAGAAAGTGATCATACAGTGTGTTGAACATTGATTTACTTTCAACACTGACCTGAAAGAAGGTTTTACAGCTCAGTTATACTTGTTATTATAAATGCTTAGAAGACATTGAAGGCACTGTCACCAGCACGCTGTAATGAGTTTCATCTGTACTCAAATTACTTTAATATCCATTGATGCAATAGTCAAATTATCTCCAATGTTTTAATTCAGGCAGCTCAATTTCCTCAGAGAAATTTGTATGATTATATCAAGTTTTCTTGAATGACAGATATAAATTGCATACTTTATTACTAGCAAAATTTCCATTATTTCATTTCAATTTTCTATGCTGTATTTTCTTAAACCCCAGAGGAAAATAGCAGGATGATTGTTTCTCCTTCGAAAAATAATACATGAGCACATCAAAGTTGAGTGTTTATTAGAAGATATCTTCTTAGTGTAACAAACTTGGAAAAGATTGTTTAAGTGCTAACTGGGGACAAAATACAAACATTAGCCTTAATGACATATAACAATTAATACAATTTTAACACAGGTCTAACAACTCCTTCAGTTAAATTAGGCCCTGCCAAAATAATGAAGCTATTTTTTAATTAAGTAACCAGTTTGAACAGAGTTTATTTTCTATGACTTCATCCAAATGAAATTAATCATTCTCTTTCATACAGCAAAACATTTCAGCTTTTAGGAGCTGGCATACAACATGACAGAACAATACTGTATAATCTATGATGCTACTCTAGTATGATAGATACCTGACTTTATTGTTAACTAATTAACTTTAATTGATATTGTATGTTAAAACTCTCAGCTTTGATGACATCTCAAGAGCATCACAAATGTGACTATAAACATTAATATCAAATCATTGTGAAGTCTAAAAACAGATTTTATTATCAATCAGCAACGCTTCACATGATCAATAGACACAGCTTTGTGTTTGGGTTGTGTATTCATGACAGAGGGTATATATACATATAGCCGATCTCTGTGTTCCGTGACATAAATCTCTCATCAGAGAATCTTAAAGTTGTACATCAGTGACACAGTTGTATACTTGGACATCATCATATTTATTTTATAATCTTTTATCTGCAAAGCTGTTCTAGGTAGCTATTAACTTAATTCTTTCCGATTAACTTGTTTTGAATTTCTATAGGCAACTCCTGACCAAATTGCATCTGGTAAGCAACACTATTTTCTTACATGCTGTATCCAAAACTATGTTTGTATGTGTTATTTTACATCTTCTCAAATAGATGAGTAAACATTGTCATCAGATGTGCACGCCTATTGATGACACTGTCATCATGACACATTCATAGTGTTGTTCCTTGTTTGATGTGAACATGAAAGGTGTCACATTTGAAACCCAAAATGTATGTTTCATAAAAACCTCTCAAAAAGTTTTAAAATCAATGCCTCCTGGAGTTCCCTGATAAACTAAGGCTTTATATCACTTTAAATAGATACAGAAGTTCTGAGGAAGCAATCTTGGTATGACATCAATGGCATTACACATGCTATTTATTATATCGACAGTTGTCAAATAGAGTAAATATCTAAACCAGCACGTCATAAAGAACTACGGAATGTCAAGTAGTGCACTATCTATATATAGGATATTCTTCCTAAGTCTTATTTCAAAAGATAAAATATCACCAGGGTTCTGTATAGTTACAAGAGAGATTTGATTCCTGTGGGTCCATTACAGGATACATTTGAGCACATGTCACCACTGTGCAGTTTGAATAATGATCACATGACTGACACATGTCTTTGATCATCTCTATATGGTATTTTTTATGTCCTTCATCACCGTCTTGCAACACATGCAAGGTTATATATTTACGTATACTGGTATTTTCTTTCTAACAAGACGATTTCTCTGTGTTTTCAAGGACTCACAGAGACAAACATTCTGCACATTAATTAGGTAAAACTTTGGATACATTTCCCGAGAACCTCCTAATGGTCCCATGATATGTGAACACTCGCAGTGCAAGAATAGCACTAGAAACATATAAGCTGACATTTTGACAACATGTATATCTGGATGAGAGCTTCTTTCTTTACAGACCTATCTAGATAGTAAATTAGGACACATAATCTTAAGAGCCATGTTGATTTTGTATGCTCAGAAGAAACCATTCCTAGTATTACAAATAAGCGCTCGTCTTTTGTTAAAAGGCTTTCAGAACGCATTGCCAAGAATGCAGAACTAAGAGTTAATACACTACACTTGCAAGCAAATCTAAAACAAAACTATCCCCCAAAAGATTTGTGTCATGCTCCAGTCATGCAATGACAAATACAGCAAGACCATACCACTAATGGCTACCATCTCTCTTCTCCCAAATCACTTTACTCTAGATGACCTTACCAGGCATTCCTATCTCACTATAGGAGAGCTATATAGACAATATATAAATGCACAAAAAAGATAATATAATCACATTAAGAAGAAGGATGTATCCTTAGATCAACAGACTTCTACAATTTCCATCCATTGTCTCCAGGGCCATTATGCAATGTACCTAACAGAACTGACCAGAGCAACCAGTACTTACAATGTGTGTCAGTGCTTTAGAGTAGAGCATTGGTCATTTGTATGTTTGTTTTTAATGGCATCAATAGAAGAGAGAGTTCTAATGGAGATCTGGAAAGTCAAAGTGCTTCAACCATTACTTTTTGGAGTAGTGTTTCATTGTATGCAGACAAAAAGTATTAGTAAAAGCATTTCATCGTCTCTACTGATTTAGAAATGAAGCTTTTAATGACTGATCTGGTCTGTTTTCAAGTAATGGTATCAACTTGCTTTCTGACCATGTAAAAGAAGCCATAAAATAAGCTACCGAAAGACAGGTTTGACTCATGCTAAACACCTTGTAAAATGTTCACTCTTCTATTTGAAAGTGTATCACCTTTTCCAATAATGAATAGTAAATTCCGATCCTCTTATCTTGAGCATACTAAAATATCCTTTGGAGAAGAAAAGGTTTAATCTGAAGATAGTTACCATTAACGAGTAACATTGTTGTCCACCTGTAAGTCCTATGCTTGATTTTGAAGTTAAATCACGAAAAAGACTTTACACTTAGGCAAGGAATAACAAACACAAATAAAGCTTTAATTCCAAAATGGCTGTGGATATTGGAGTGAAGCCATTAGAGCTTGTATACACAGAAACATGCAATATTTCACTGGTGTAATCCCCGTGATAAAGAGACTTAAACACACAATAACTGTGTACCACTCTTCAGGGGATAGGAAATGGGTTTTATCTCATGTCTACACAAACGGAGAAACCTAAATGACTATGTACAGTTGCCTGAGAGCCAATATTTTCATAAGCAATTTTCTTCTGTCAACTACAACAATCCAGCAATTTAGGGATGTGACTGTCAAACTACCCTTGAAGGCAATCTGTGACTTATTACAATTCAGGCCTGCTACTGTTATGTAAAATACACTGCCATTTTCATTTTGTCATTCGGTACACAATCTTTGCAGCCTTCTCGTCCCTGGTTTACAATTCTGATGACAATTCTTAGCATATAGGATATTCATGAGGAGGTAGTACACTGTCAGGCCAGGAAATGGTTGCCATAATATATACACAAGGGTAACGATGTAAACCATGCAATGCCATACTATTGTCAGAATTCTAAGTCTTATAACAGTCAAATGGTAATGCATTATTAAGTTTTCCATCGCAAAATGATGTTACAGAAAATGAGCCAATTAGAATTTGTCAAACTACAGACATCTGGACTACATCATCTAATATGCTTATTAGGTGATCTAGGTTACAGAATGAAAAACATGTACAGTATAACTAATATTATATTCTGCCATCACTTATTTATTGATATCTAAAATGGAAATTAATAATTGTAGTGGCATGGATTGGATACAGAAGAAGAAAAATTACTACTAATTTGGACATAATACAAAGATTTTCCATGGCAGTAACTCAGTTTCTTTAACTAGCTTTTCTTCAAATACATTCTGGCAAGACGTTTTACACAAAAACTGTAAATGACAACTCACTTGTTCAATCATTTGAAGTCATACATGAGTATAATTATTGTTGAAATAATGTTTCCTTAAGTATGTGTAGTCACTGCCAAGAATATATACACTGCCAATTCCTTGCCAAACGTTCTCTTTAAGATGTCACGACTGTAAAGTTTTATTCATATGGACTGACAATTTTATGTTTACAGCTACAGTCAAACCTGCCCTAGCGACCACCTTTATATAAAGACCTCCTTCTCACTACGATAGCAGTACATTGCAATTAGCTACTACAATGCTTTAATTGTATATAAAAACCATCCCTCTTCTGCCAATGGTCAATATACATCTCCATATAAACCAAAAAATTAAAACCAAGAATGCATACAAACAATCATTTAATACGTAAAGCTTTTAACATGAAGAGAATTAAATCTAACAAAATGAACTAATGAAAAGTTTTGTAATTGATGTTCTGTGTTGGTGATGCTTATTAAATACCAGTTCTTCAAACGTGAAATGCTATAAAGCACACAGACACCTACTTATTACAGTGTTAGATTGTTCCTATAGCAATCAGTATGAGGAGTCTGATTTCAACACAAACAAATCAAGAATCTGTACAAATTTACAGGAAATTGACCACAGCCAGCAAATATTAAAGTGTGGCATTCAATATCAGTTTTGAAGCCTTAATTTGAAATGATACAGAAATAGCATTATTTGTATGCAGGACTCGAAATGCATTTAGATGCTTTATTCTGATATGAAGTCTAACAATAAATGTTCACAGGGGGATATTAAAGGAACATCATCACCTCACGCTGACATCAAATTTCCAAGAAAATCCAAGTTAATGAATGTAGGAAATATACAAACATTTCTGAAAAATCCCTCATGAATCCTAATATAATACAGAAGTCAAATTATGCATTCCAAAATTTGTGGTGTATGCATGAACAGTTTCCATAACAAAAATGCCTATTTTATCATATCAGCTGTCTTGAAGAGTATCATATTTCATAAAGTGATTTATGTGCTTTTTTGCAAATGTGCATCTGTGATTTATTCAGGGGAGATAACTAGAATTTTTTGTTTTATTGAAGGATAACACTCCCCTTTCATGTCATACATCACAGTCTGTATGGACTAGGTATTCATCAGTGTAATTTATTATAGGAACAGCAGTTGCAAAGATAAATATTTCATATTACACTTCGACTGAAAAATCTGTTTTCTATTTCGATTTTATCATGTTTAAAATCTGATTAAATTAACTGGTTGCTGAACCGTACATAAACCAAGTACTTTTATCAGGTTTTTTTAACATAAATTCTGTGGTCTTGGATTGCTTTTCACTGATGACATGCAAAGCTTCAGTTCAACACCAATCAAATAAAGTGGGGCTTTAGCTATGAAATACTAAACTCACAAAAACAGATAGAGCCCTGAATATACTTAAGAAATTGAAGTGATAAAAATCTAATGGAATTTACAAAAGCCGGCAGTTATATTCAGAAAGAATGCAATATGATAGTGAAGGAGTGATATTCTATGGAAGGACACATTGCGCCCCCTGTGTGCTAATGTCAGGAGTTATTTCTCTACCGAGCTTCATATCAGCTATATCTAACCAGTAATTGTTATCAATATCTACAATATTAATATGAGTTTACAAAATGGCTTTTTTATTGTGCACCTCGAAGTCAAGCCGGAACAAACAGATCAAGTCTATCGGATAGCGAGGTTTGGCATTTCTCACTTCATTCAGTCAGCCACGTTTACCAGTGGGAGAGCACAATGTTATCATAACATCATTTTGGAGGCACGTAAACAAATTTCAATTTGACTGTTGAGGAAGAAAATTGGAAATGTGATAAAAAATGCAGAATTGTATTGTATGACTACAGAAATTGGATATAAATGAATAAGTTCTTTTTTTCACGAGAACGATGATGTGGCTCTGATGTCAGGGCCTAAATTATTTCTCAGGAATGGGTAGTATTATATCAAGAACTTTAAACCAACTCTTCTGTAGATATATTCAGAATTAAATATTGGATGTAAATAGGACCCAAGATAAAGAAATTGCACTGATATTATCGCATGTTGATATGCCTTTAATCACCTGCATTAATTCCCAGGGCCATAAAATTTAATATAAAGACTTTTTGCATAAGATTTTGTTATGATTTTAACCGGTTGTAACCAGTTTTCAACAACTATGAATTTGGTTATAAATTGAAAAGATTACTTTTTATGAGAATCCCCTTGTGATATCATAATTTCCTTTCAGATAAGTAGAAAACATGTATATAAATCGACTGCCTTGCCATGTCAGCATGCCATCCACTTACAAACACACAGGGCAGAGCATGTCAATTTCTCACAGATGACTGGCAAGTATATGCTCCAGAGATGTCAGTTTCACACCAGCGAGGAACTCTGGCTAAGACACACGGATTTGTTGTTTAGGAGATCTTTCATGGAGATGTACTGGTGCAAAAATTATGTAAGGGAAATTAAAACTGGTGATTTACTGTGTTTTTGCCACTGATCTCAAGGCAGGTGAAGTTTCCCTCACACAACAACTTAATTTGCCTGTGCATAAGATGAGTTTAAGATAAATGGATAATAACGCTGGATCAATAGTGGTATCTGTATTGAGGTAAGTTCTTCAAATTCTACTCTGCTAAAAGAATTTGTAAAGCCAATCAAGATCAGCATTTATGAAATTCACTTTGAAGTGGCCGAGAGAAATCTCAAACAAGATTTAAGGCAAAAAATATCACACTCAACTCAGGGGCATGCTATCTAACTTGCTTTAATGTTTTCTTGCAAAGCAATCAAAATATTTGGTGTTAAATGGATGTGATATCTGACAAAAATTTCTTTTTATAAAGAAACTACAATATTATTACAGAGGAACAAGACATTTAAACTTAGTCTCTGATTTTATAACTTGTTCTGTGTCTAATTTAGTAATAATTTCAAGACTTACTAATATAACTATTCATTTTTATAAATGCACAATTCAGAGTTTTGTATTTATAGAAAGTGTTATCATTAATGAAACATTCTTAAGCCTTTTGCATTATTTGGACATGTTCTATTTAAACGATAGATTACTATAATGTCTGTGAAATGATGAGAAATACATGCTATACAAATGTTCTATATCAATGTATACTGTATCAACAGAGTCTACATCGACACCACACAATCTTTATATGTGGAATGAAGATTAAACAACCCTCACATCTATCAATATAAGTGTAGTGTAGTTGCTAAAATATGTGTTCATTTGAAAACATTTTGAAGCAGTTCAATTTTTTATTCACAGTGTAATATAAGACAGTAATTTATGTAAGGATGGTGAGACATACTTAACTTTGTTTACAGTATAAACAACTCACTATAATTCATTCAGAACACGTAGTACCATTCCGGCTTATTAATTTTATATGCAGATATATAAACAGCTGTGTATATTATTGTCAACCGATTTAATAGTTGTTGGTGTACTTAACTGTAATTGAATTACTTGTGTAGTTAATAACTAAATTTGTTAAAACTGACTATTTTATTTTTAAAGTTTAAGTCAGTAGGAATACACTTGTGATTTTAATGTAATATGTTGACTAAAGCATGTACATTTTTGAACTGTGTCAGTCACACAATGGATCATAAACTAATTACTGTACCACTGTAAATAAGAAATACCTGTGATGTTGACCATACCAATAAATAATATGACAATCTTATATCAAAGTGATTAACTAGGAACAATTTCATACCATATTTCAAACACATCACATAAATGTTATGTGGCCATTAGGACACTCATAGTAGATGTAATAGAGGGAACTATAAGAGAGAAACCTCCTACTGATAAAAGACACTTTACATATCAGTTCTTAGTAGCCACACAAGTCCTTTGATGGGAAATATGTAATGTTTACACACACACTTGCTTTAGTCAATTAAAGGCTTTTGGTAAAGCTGAAATAAATACAGGTGTTATGATTAAAGATAGGAGAAAAAGAAACGAAGCAAAGGAAGCTTTTAATACCCCACACTGCTCCACTACTCAATCTTGTTAAACTATTTATTTCAAGTGCCTAATTAGGACTCAAACTTAGTATATCACATAGTCACATGGTAAGAATATAGAAGCAGTGATGGTGGACTTTGACAAGTCTAATTGATTAATGTTTGTAGTATAGAGATTGCAGCTGTCACATCAATAGGAAATTGTTATAGACAAAAACAATTGCCATTCCTAATTAATTTGCAAAATCAAATTTCCTGACAACAATACAAAATTAAAGAAAATCACTTTAAAACTTTGCAATATGAATTTAATATCAATGTTTAGGGGGTCACAGTTACAGTGTAGTACTGTAATATGTTTATGGTTCTGTTATAAGCCAGAGCTGTGCATTGCTAAAAATCAAATCCACAATTACAGACAATTAGGAAACAAAGTCATGTTTCCAATGTCGTGACTTCAGTTGACATTGTACAACTTAATATGCGTACTGGTATACAAAATACTGCATATAATAAGATTTAGTTGAAACCCTAATATTTTGATTCTAAACACAGAGTTTTCTTCAGAGAGAATTAGAATTATTACATGTTGGGATACACTGTACCCTGGTAATCTAGAAGTCTGGTACACACGCCTCATTAATCAACCTAGCTTTATGAGTGATGATTTTATGCATGTGTAATCAACCCACTAACCCACGTTTTATAATCACTCTTTCACTGTCTTCTCAAAGAAGCCATTGTTTTGGAAATGAAGCATGTGATTTACATGCCAGGCCTGTTCCTGTGGTGTGTTCTGTACAAGCTGACAGGCGCAGGCTCACACTATAATTACTGATGTACTTCACAAAACAATAATGTCTCATCTTAGACACCATATATATATATACATGTACAACAATGCAATAACTTATTGTCTTTAATCTTGACAGGACAGCACTTCTTCACACAAGGCTACCACTATCAAATAAAAACAATTCTAAAAAGATGAATTTTGACTTGAGTTGCATATCTTCTAATCCTAAAATATTCCCAATTAGACAACTACCTTTACTCATTTTTTTTTATTATTTCATTTTTTTTACGTATAATAGGAGCAGAAATAAAATAGCATGACTTAATGCAATTTAGAGTTCGAAAACTTTATAACCTCTTTCATTTGAAGAGTTCCAACAAGTGAGAGAACTCTCAATTGCTTGCTATCTGCCACAGTATACACAGTTTTTGATTAGTTGCACATACACAAACAAACCCTTGGTGGAAGTCTGATAAAATACAAATCTAGCATGATGAACATATCTACAAGAAATCACCTCTTTTTAATTACAAGTAGTGATATTTTGATTACTTTTCCCCAACCTGGCTCCAATTCAAATAAATGTGTTTAAAATTGTATTCACGTGGAGCAGGGGATCCTGATTGAAATATCACAGGATGGCTTTTCAATCTCCATGTGAAATTTCCCAACTGTTGCACATTTTTACTCTTGGCTGGACACTTCAATGCAATTTGTGTCCCTGTGTAAACCTGTTCAATAGACCATACTGATGGTGATTTGTTGGAAAACTGTGTTGTGCATGAAGGCAGTTATGTACCAACAGGAAATTAAGGAATGGAAACTGTAGGAAGCACAGACTATATGCGGATGAAAGGACATGTTTTGTATTAATCATAACTTTGATCCCCCTGATAAGGAAATGAACTGATCTGTGCACTGATATTACCTAATACTGATTACAGATTCAAGGGAAGGATACTATAATGACATTAGTTTGCTGAGCTCACATTCATCACCTATGGTGGATTACAAGACAATTTCTGGAAAAGCAGACGATGACACTTTATAATACAGGTAATTTACAACTTTTTATAATCTCTGAAGAATACAACTTTTAAACACATTATTCATTTTGTATTTGTAGTAGCTGTAGTGTTCTTATATACAGTCAAACCTGCCTCAAAGGACACCTCTATTTAACAACCACCTGTCAATTAAAGGCCAGAATTTTGAGATCCCTTCTCTTCATATTTCAACTAAGTTGAACCTGTATTTAAAGGTCACCTGCCTATAAAGGCCACCTTTCTTGGTTCCCTTGAGTTATCTTTTAAGACAGGTTTGACTGTATATATATATATTAATGAAAGGTTATCATGAAAAACAGAGATAAAGTGACTCAGCATCTGGCATTAAATAAGAAAATCATCTCATACTGACTAAAGTTACACTGAGATAAACCATAAAAAGTTAGTTTAGTTAAAAGTCATTAAAATGAATGAAAGACGACACCCTCTGGTGGCCAGTAAGAGCATCAGAGTACACAACCACACCAACCATACACAGACTGTAGTGTAAACAGGGTTCAAGTCTCAAGAAATGGGTCTTCATGTATATATTTACATTTATATTGGTTTGTTTAATAGTTTTCTAATGGAATGTGCTGCTTTTGGAGGAGATTCTAGTTAAACTCCCATAAATACACATTTGATTATGCCAGCAGTGGTCTATTTTCTGATAGATATCTACTGTATTTCTCCTGTAGATAAACAGTACATGTAATGATTGTAACAATGGATGTCTACTATACAATTTACTCCTCTATAAATGTGATCAATAAGAGTTGATACAGTATATGAAGCAAGACTTTATAAACTCTCTTTACAACAGGCACCAACAACATCATATGGACCCTACAAGTCATCTTTTTAGGAGAGTGTAATGTTCTCTTTCTCTAATTCCAGGAATTTCAGCTTTACACACATAAGTGGTAGTTATTGGGATATACATTCACTTTGACTTATCAGGTAATTTTTTCAAATGGTAGGTGTACTTCTGCTGAAAAATATCCAGCTTTGAAACAGTATCATAAAAATAATAGAGATTTATAAATGAAAGACACCTCAAAAGTTACCGATATGGAAACCTTATTTACTGGAGCTAAGCAGATTTAATATTTTTTTAATTCTATTATGGTCATTACAGTGACAAAGTTAGTGATCCGGGCGACACAGTGGTACTAAATGAACTTAATGAATAATAGCCATGTCACCATCTGTAATAACTGCCAACATGCTACAACTCTGTTTCATGTGACAGTGTCATGACATGTACAAAACAAAAACAGCACATAAAGAATAATTTTATTGTCAAAAAGTCTGCCCAGGACTGTATTTCACTGTCTTTACCACTTTAAAATGTGAAGGAAATAAGAAACCAACATAAATGGTTCTAAAAGATACTATATCCTTTCCCTCAAAAGTTCTCATCTCCAAAGTTAATGAATTAGAAATAAATGTCTCTGAAAAATGACTTAATATCTTTTATACAGACTTGTCTAGAATTTAATTTCCTAGATTGTGTTTCTGTTCTGCAGTAAAAACAATTTTAATACCCTACAATTTGGAGATAATTCAACTTTTACAATAATGAAATAGTTTTCACTTAAAAGAATTGCATTTTAAAAACATTAGTGTATCCTTTTTTATCAGAAAGATAACTTTATAAGATCCCTCAGGCTGCAGACCACTTTTTATCTGTGATTATATTTATCCTTTTAGGCGGCACACCAGTATTGTTAACTAACAGAATTGTGTGTGCATTATCTCATGGTGCTGGGTAATGTCACAACACAACAATACTTGACATCCACCACACAAAGTCCCCCATGGCTTGCCTCATTCTCATAATCTCGATTAACAATGACTTGTGTTTCCCAAGTTAATACATATATCCCATTTTTGCATGATTGCTTTAAATGGATCTACACGCTTAAGGTTGTTTTCATTCTATGGTTTCAGCTTTTAGCAGAGGACATTTCCAGCGACAGTTATATACAGGAGTAGTATTCAAGCTGGTATAGAAGCTTTCTGCTGCTGATCTTGTTTTAGTTATTTTAGTGACTTTACATGACTAAAATGAACAATGAAAACTGCCATATCAGAAACTATTTGATTTCACTCACTTGAAGCTTTAAAAGGCCCAAGTTTTAAACCTATCAAAAAATGATTCCTCCATATTTCTGAACACTATTTGTTTCTTTTTTGTTGTTGTGGTTTGAAGAGAGACTGATACTGCATACTTGTATTATCAATTCATGCAAAATATACAATTCACTTCCCATTTTCTGTATCTGTTGGCATAAATATTCCTAGTTTTACTTGTAATTTCATAAACAAATTCAAACGGGAGGGTACAAGTGGCATGCCTTTTTCACTAATTACACATGATACACTAGTATGCTTAGTGCCATGTGTTCTTTATAACTCCGTCCAATTAGAGACATTTACTTTTACTATTATTTGAAACATTTTAACACCAGAGTTTCCTGGGTGATTATGCCACACGCAAAATAGTTGCAGCAATTACAGAGAAAAAATAACAGTGAAATAAATTCAACACTAGAATCAATTTACTGCGCATCTGTGAAGCATCTTGGGATTAGGAACTAAAAGTAGAAATTACATGACGATGTTTACATTTCAGGATGCAAGAGTCAACTAAGGTAATCGGCTGGTGGAATTGGTGAGAAAAAAACATCAAATGTCTGAGTGAGAATAAAGACAAAGTCCCTACTAATGGAATATAGAGCAAGTTAACAATCTGTGAAAGCGAGATCTGTTTCAAAGTGAACCACAAAATGTCACTTGAGAGCTGAAAAGGTATATGGGCAGATATAATTTTGAGAAGACTTAACATAAGCACAAAATGCGGGTGGAAGGAAGAACCTAGCAGAACCCCAGCCAAACAATAATGTTATAAAAATGTTAAATAGCATTGTGAATTGCGTTAGAAGTACATTTAAAAGTGGTTATAAGATTTACACCTATTTATATAAAAAAAAAAAAATCAAGCTATGAATGAATTCATTGAAACTTGTGGATTATTCTTTATAAAGCAACGATGCATCTTAATGGAAGTGATGTTCAAGCGAAATCTGGATTTACGCTCTAAACATAATTTCCTACAGGAGTTTAAAGTATGGTTATACTTTTGAAATCAAGTATAGAAGATGGATAGAATAAATCTAGATCACTATCATAGCCCGATGGATCATTATGTGAATCTGATACAATCAGGAATCATCAGAGCTCGCGATGACATATCTGCTTTGATGTAATCTTCTTATAATTTTCAAACTTGAGGATTTATACTATAAGCCTCAACTGAATTAATCTTTCTTGATGTGTGAAATGGTGATACTGAGGACACATCAGTGATATTAGGTGTTGTATAGTCATTAAAGTCATGATACACCTGTAGGTATACCATTAGTAGTACACAGCTGATTAATCTCTGCATTGCCATCAAAACAAACACCTAATTGATGTGTAACCTTAATTTATCAGAGATAACCGATCACCACATAACATTACCCCAATGGATTAACAAGGATAGCTATCAGTCTCCCTGTGCTCTAATACACGTGACACCAGCACCATACAATCATATAATTGGAGAATATTAAATTTCTTCTGTGTTCTTGTGAGATCATATTATCATCACTACGATATCATTAATGTGAATTCCATAAATTGGATTTCCTGCCTGTGTGTGTAATGTGTTTATTGTGTTTTTATTATGAGGGTCATGTAGTTTCTCTACATAGTGTTTAGAGAGTGTATGGATTTGTTACACCAGTGAGATGTGGAAGAGACAGATAACCTACAAATACTGCCAGTGACTTACACCAAAGGTAAGTGTTCATGTTTTGTTAGAAATAGGTAAAAAAATGCTTCAAACGCCTTGAAATAATGGTAATGATTGTTTTTTTTTTCAAGCTTATCCCACATCACACCGTTGTATTATACAAATCCCTGGATAACTTTTCAATACCAGCATACCTCAAGTCCGTGAAAATCTGAGAAAAATCTTAAAATTTACAGGAGTTATTTTTATAAAGAATTCATTTTTCTACATATATAGTTTTGAGCTTCTTTTGCATTTTTTCTTTGAAATGTACATCATTGCTGCCAAATCCATTATAAATATGCACTTTACTAAAAGCCCACTTATCAAACTGCTCATTAGCAATCTTGAAAATAAGTCATAATGGCTGCCTGCACTTCAACGTATTCTTAGAAGATCTAAGCTAGTAGATCTATTCAAAGTCAATTTACAATAAGACTGTCAACATAGATGAATGCAGCAATATCTTTCTGAGACCTGCATATTCCCCTGTGTAAATGTACATGTTGGGCGATAAGAAATAAATGACTCAATGTCTCTGCCACTTTTCAGGTAATAACTTTCATGCAGGAATGGCTTCATTGTGGACTAGGCATAATATGTTGGCATGCCAATTAAGATTGTTACTGTGAAGAACGTTTGAGATGTTCTTTGTGATTAAAGCCAGTAATATATCGTCATTAAGAAGTCTGCAAGATGAATTTCCGTTCCTCTAGAAATGACATGTCAATGTAGCTTGAAGTTGATGCTGTGCATTGCAATACGAATTAAGATAATCACGCTGATTGATTCCTTGATAGAAGATTGCTAAAAATATTAAAGCAAGAAAATTTCATCTAAAAAGTGTGCCACTTTGTAGAACATCACGGATAGCATCATTGCCTTCCTTCTAATTATTTCACAACCTAATCCTTAGGTATGGGCTGCTTCATCTCCATTCAAGTGAATGGTACTTTCATTTTAATCTTGACAGGGATAAGTCTAAGGAAATAAGCTGACAGCCGTCACAAATTAAACGTGTTGTAAAACACTGGTTTTCAATGACAGCCTCCATTAACATAAAATTTCTCTAGATTTCAAATTCATCATACAGATTACTTTGATGAAAATAGTTCTTATCAAAATGGGAGAAAATCTTACATTTTTCTTGCTTTCAATAACTTTCATGTCAGTGATTTTGATGCTAATCAGTATGTTGTAATTAGTACAGGGCATCTGTACAGCATTTCATGAATGTCTAAAAGCAATCTCTCACAGCACATCTTGCTTATCGTTTAACTAACTCACTAATGTCATTAACTTCACAAAGTAACACAGGTGCACATACGATAAAAACAAATTTTAACACATCAGCTTTAAGATATACCATTTAGACATCTTGCTATTCTAAGAATTCTCTTCTAAATCAATAATTTCCACTGAGAACATCCTTTTAACAGCATAGCACATTAATAAGTTTTCTTTTTTTCTTCTTTTGTTTCGTTTAAAGTTAAGAAGAAAATGTTACAGCTAAAAAGAGGATAAAATAGTTTTCTTGTTTTGTGGCAGAAGACACGAGATCCGTCACAATCGTACATTTATATTAGCACTGAATAAAGGCCTTATACACTGATAATCATTTACACAAAACAATCATTAGCGGGAAGATGGATTAAAGGCACTCACAACTGACAGCCTTGTTCTCGTATTGCTCTCTTAATGCAACTAATAACTTCAATACCTCACGCATAACTCTCAAAAACAATAATAATCGTAACTCTAACGCAGTAAACGTGAAGTGGCAACACTGCCATCGACCATCTTAACTAATCCTTAAGCAGGTCTGTTCACTCTGATTGCCTTCTAAAACCTGCACAGACTTATCATTCAAAGCAAAAAGTTATTCATATGCACACAACTGCTTATAAATTCCAACAACCACACTAGATTGTATAATGGAAGAAGCCAGGAGCATAATGAATATAGCATTATGATGTCAAAAACAGACAACTCCAGCAAGTCAACAGATGGTGAAAAGATATTTCTCCAGAGGTGCTCTCTTCTTGCTTTGAAATGTGAAAATGATGTTTAAGGGATAACATTTCCCAAGTTGTTGACAGAAAGCAGATTTTTCCATTTCCTAAAACACGAGTCTGTGATTAGGCACTCAGCATATGATTTGTACAATGTTTCACTGATGGCTCTAGGTGGTTCTATTTTCAATACTTTGGACACAGCATTTCTATGTCAATGTGACAGCTAACCAATGTATTTCATCACTAGCTTCTCTTTTAGACATGAAGATTGATCATTTTTATTGTATTTATCTTATAGTCATCAACTACCTTCCAATATATCCCAAAATATTCTTATTTACCACACTGTACATCTTGTAATCATCTGAAATAAGATTAAGGTTGCAATCTTGCACACTGTTATACCTTTTATATTTTTTAAAGTTTAATACATTTATATAGAAGTATGAGTGTTTGTAGTGAATTGGGGGGAAGATTGGGGTTGTGGATGTGGGTGGGGGGAAGGGGGGGACAAGTTGGCTTAAAATCTAACAATACAAGATTTTACTCTTTCAGAAATGTGATGACAAGACTTTTTTTTAACAAGATCACAATAGCTCACCTGAACATAACTTATAGCCAGCTAACACCTGGTAAAATTGAGGAAACTTTTTTAACTGTTGTTTGGTACAATGTGTCTGAATTCTTAATTTAATTCATTTAAATTGATTAATTTTGAATTTGTAAACTATGAAAATGACTGCATAGTAAAAATTTGATGACATTTGAATGCATGATATCAAGCCCTTTGCATGATCATTAGAACAATTTCAGCTGTCTCTACCAACGTTACAATGAAGGGCAACTAGTCAAGCAGACGTCATGTATATATATATATATAATTGTTGTGTCCTATACTGCATCAACAGCTTTCTCCCCAAGTATTTGCTTCAAGTTTTCAATTTACTTACATTGTGTTTACACTTTTAAAATGGTAATGTGTGAATAGCCCAATGAAAGTAAGATAATTTTGCTAGCAATTTACAGCACTTATATTTAGTGATTTGAATAAAAGTAAAATCTTTTAATAGCAAAACCACTTAACTCCTTTGAGCTTTAACACATGATAGGGAAAAACATTGACTTTTTAAACAAACTTGTATTTTACAAATCCCTAATGCACAATAAAATGAAACTATACTCCTTATATTTGGCAGCTTGAAATCTCAAATGACAAGATTCTGAAATATATTAAGACTTATACGAGACTTTCCAAATGTTTTCACACGGAATTGTGAACTAGACAGAAAAGGGTTGAATTATCAACATCACCCATAAAGATATCAATCTGGTAATAGTATATCTAGTCTCAGTGAGCCCAAGCACAACTTTCAAGTCAAGTGAATTTTAAAGCTCCGTTTTCAATCTAGAATTGCACAACTTAAATACAAATTACAAATGAAAACACCATGATTTGGACAGAAATGTTTGTCTTGCAATGACAACTTGTACAGCATTTCTCCTGTTCATGCTGGGACGCACATTAATGTCCATCAATCTACTTATTTCTGGTGTATATTTAATGAATGAAGATTAACAATGTGATATACTTTTCTGACACCTGGTACTGTACACTTGCTAAGGTGACAACATTCTTCATCATACAGCTGTAATTTCATCACATGAACTTTTAGATAAATGAGAGGAGGCTATTTCTTTCATCAGATAAAATCTTTATTATCCTTTCATTTTTTTTAGCTTTCAAATATACACTTATAGAAAGAAGTATGCTATGGTCACATGCTAGTTGATGGTCATAGGGATGAACCATGGGATAATTCAAATAGTAAAACAGAATTACACAATTTACTGGAAATTTAAGTAACACCACTTTGACTATAGAATGACAAAGAGAAACAATATACAATATTACGTGACAACAAGATAATAATGGATGGTAATGAAGGATTTCATATTAATAATACTAGAGAAATAGGACCTCACTCATAACAAGATATATTATAACCAGGTAGAGTATGAACACCTCTTCATACTTTGTACAGGTATGTTAGAACCAACATCTGATAAGAACATTACAAAGTACAAGCCATTAGAGATGGCAAGAGTGCACCATCTATTCCTACAATCCCTAAATTAGCATTCCTCAAACAATAAGGTAACTCCTACAATCCCTAAATTAGCATTCCTCAAACAATAAGGTAACTCTCTCTTACTTTAATTAGAAACTTTTGTAGTTTTTATTTGTTTTTTCAACAACAGCTGAGGTTTTCATGTACATCAATCATTTGTGCCATTCACTTTCCTTTGGTGAATCTTGGCTTTGGTTGAAGTTGAACACATCCAATCATTCTTATGTTTCCCCGAGGGGCTGAATGGCTGTACTTCTACTCTCTACTTGTGCAACACTTGAACTGTACAACTTTTAACAAGCAGCTCTTTGCTAATCAGGCATCGCCACTCAAACTCTTTACAACTTCACAACATGAAAATCTCTTTATTATTTTGGATATGATTTTTAGGTTCAACTTTAGATGCAATAGAAAAAATCGTTTTAACATCTTACCAGTCAGTGTTCAAGAGAACAATTTTTGAGTAAATTAAACAGAGAGTAAAATTCTATACATCTCTGACATTACTGTTAAATTTATTAATTAAATCCTCATTAGTACTAAGAGAGTAATGAAATATTTCATACTGGGAATATCATACCAATTTAAAATTTCTATGAGTTGAAATCTAATATGTCATCAACTTTAATGGGTTTCATGGATATCGCATGGAATTTAATGAGACCTGATGTTGCATACACAAAACATTTCATGGCTGGCAAATGGTTCCAATTATAGATATGGAGAAATCAGTGTTCTGGTAAATAATTAAATAACTTGACAGAAATAATACTGCTTTAAAACCAACAGATCCAAAATAATACATATTGCACATCCTCTAAATAATATCCAAAACAAAGCAGCCTACCTGGTCGAGGGTCCATGCTGTTGGTCATAGGCATTTGACCTGAACCACTATTCTGTAATAGCAATTTACATAATGTCAATTATGCAATACTACAAAACATAAGCACATTAAGAAACCAAACCTATACCCTACAACTGATCATACAGTGTCAATGTAATTTGCATGAAACAGTTAACAAAAAAATGTAGCTATTTCCCCAAAACACCGACTATCTTAATTGCATGACATGTGCATTTTATCATTATCAAATCGACATTAGTTATCTAGTTTGAAGATCAGCTGTACTATTAGTCTTAATATTGCTTTCAATGTAGGAAGCCATACGTATGCTCTTCAATTCTTATTTGTCAATCAACGGGACTTTGAGAAATCTAAATCACAATCTATACCAATGACTTTGAGCATGCAAACATCTCCCTGCTTCTGTAATTGTCTCCCCTGCTTCTTCTGCTGTTCATAGATCTAGAGGGTAGATTGTCTGTTAGGTCTAAGAAATGCTTAGAAATCTATCTAAGCAATATTTTTACTTTGTGCCAATTTTTCAATATATTTAAATCTCCATTTGAAATGTTGACGAATAATGATGCATTTCTGTATTCTTGATGGACTAAAAAGGCCTGTATTTGCCATTCATACACCTCATTTTTATTTGATCATAACTTACATTAAAGTCTACTTGTCCACCAAGTCGCACACCCCCTGGCCCTCGCGGCCCACCTGGATATCGAGGCGACATAAATCCCTGAAAATGAAAATGATGCATGTAAGTATATTTAATCACAATGAAAAAATTATTTGCTTATAAAAAGATGACAAAGCAATGCTTAAGACAATGTAATGTTAGCAAAGATATGTCAACACAATGCTCAAGACACTGTAATGTAAACAGAGATCTATCAACAGAGCTCTGTCAACACAGTGCTCAAGACAATGTAATATAAACAAAGATATGTCAACACAATGCTCAAGATTCTTTAATGTAAACAGAGATCTGTCAACACAATGCTCAAGACAATGTAATGTTAGCAGAGATCTGTCAACACAATGCTCAAGACAATGTAATGTTAGCAGAGATCTGTCAACATAATGCTCAAGATACTGTAATGTAAACAGAGATCTGTCAACACAATGCTCAAGATACTGTAATGTAAACAGAGATCTGTCAACACAATGCTCAAGGCACTAATGTTAGCAGAGATCTGTCAACACAATGCTCAAGACAATGTAATGTAAACAGAGATCTGTCAACACAATGCTCAAGACAATGTAATGTAAACAGAGATCTGTCAACACAATGCTCAAGACACTGTAATGTAAGCAGAGATCTGTCAACACAATGCTCAAAACACTGTAATGTTAGCAGAGATCTGTCAACACAATGCTCAAGACACTGTAATGTAAGCAGAGATCTGTTAACACAATGCTCAAGACAATGTAATGTCAACAGAGATCTGTCAGTTACACTGTTAATCTTAGTACCCTAGATCAGTAATAGCAGTGATCAAACACACATTATACAGTAATAATAAACACACATTATACAGTAAAAATCATTCTTGTGTAAAAATGAATTTCTTTTTACATAAATAAGTAGGGTAAGTTGTATAAATATTTAAACCTCAATATATGAGAAAACATATTAAGTCTGAAATTAATCTTGAAGTATGCTTTATCAATGTCAACCAAGCATTATAATATGAACACACATCATGCATAAAAATTAAAGAGGTCTTACAAAAAAAATTCAATATTTTTAATCGCATGCAGAAACACATAAAATTTTCTTCCACAAAAACATCAATACATAAATATGCCTCTGTGGTTTAAAGTAACATGTTTACGACTCCATATTAACATTCAAAAGGTGTTGGTTAAAAGCAGACATTTTGAAATATGTTTTTACATGTATATACAACAGTGAATACTTATCAATCATAATCATAAAGGTTTACAATTTACATAAGTTGTTTTTACAAATGCACCTGCTTTACATAGAAAACTTCACATTTATATACAAGCATATTGATATCAATAATGTTAATACAAGATCTGTGTGTTTAAATAACAGAGTTTTTATCATGAAACTAAACATTCTTCTTTATATGCATGTCTTCTTCAAAGGGGACCACAATGACAAGATCGACTTCTGTAATGGACTCTGTAACATGTGGCATCCTCTTCTAACTCGCATCACTGTCATATGCTAACATGCAAGTAATTTGCTGAAAATTGTTTCCATTGAAAATGTTTAAAAATCCATAAGACTATGAGTGTATGTAGAAGATAGTGATTAAAAGACAGAATCATGTATATACCCCCTTCAGATGTCAATCAATTATTCAAACATAAATCAGATTAGCCATCAAGCCAGCCTTATAACAGAATATTACTATGTCTGATCTATCATGGGGATCATATATCTACACCATTACAAGGCAATATACTGCATCTTCAAAATAACAGGGTTAAAAAATCCTATCAAAATCCCACAGTTGATGAGCAAAGCATTGTTGTGTATCTATACAATTCTGACCTATTTCTATATATTTTATACTCTTTCCTTAAAGTCTAACACCATTAGGTATCCTTGGACACATTTTAAAGCCATTTTAGTCTTTATAAATTAAATAAGCAAGGGCTTTTAAGTTGACAAGCTTTGAGTTTTGAAAAAACGTACCGGTATATATCATTGCAACAGCCCGAATACAGCATACGAATATGTGTCATTAAGTAAATTGATGATAGTATTACATATAAGTTCTATGACCAAATACTTTAAACATCCCCTACATATTATCAGAGTCTTTTGTGCATGATTTCTCTAATATTTTTGTATCCCATGTATAAGTTTTCATACTATTTTTGTCATATAATCACTGGCATACATCAAAATTTCATAGAATTCTAATCATACAGGGTTAATATAAAACCCTACTCAAATGGCACAACTTCAAAGTTTTTGATTGAATATTAGAAATTCATTAAATCCAACTCAAAGCCAATATCAGAGTTGGACTTAAAAGCATAGAGAATTAGATATTTAAGAATTCTTTATGACTGAAGGGCTGACATGTTATTACCCCAGGAAGGACATGTTACACTGTGCAAATAATTATGTTTAACTAGTATTATAGTGGTAACAAATGATATAATCGTTAATGAAGGAACAACTCTGTATTCACGATTGTGTGTTTGATAATCATAGGAGTGCATGGAAGTACGATCCTTCCCTATTGATTTTCACATTCCCCCCTCTCTGGGCTTTAACTAAATAAACTGTTCGGCATTTTATCTTTTCATATAATAGTGGTTTTTATAGTGGAATATCATCAACATTTGATAGCTCTGAAGTGGCTTCAGGCCATTAGACTCTAGAGTGAAATACGATTTTTCCTTTTGAAAATGTATTACAGACACTAACAACCAAACTTATCACGAAAACTTGAAAACATGCATCTTACATTAAATTGAATTTTATTTGTGCCAGCCTCTTACAGTGTGAGCTAGACCAGTTGTTACAGTCACAGTTGGATAAATCATTGCAATCTCAATGGCTTTTCCAACCTTTAGATGGTAGAAGTTTGTTTGACATGCTCAAGCAATTATCCCCAAATGTTAGGCAAACACCTATACTGATTACAGGGGAAAAGTTTGATGTGCAAAGAAACAGAAGCTTTCTGTTTAATCAAGTGCTCCATATCAGTCCTGAGTTTTACATGGTGAGAGCTCCTTTGAACAAACACTGCTATTTGTGTGTAGGTTTGAATATTTTCTTAGTCCCATGTTGCATTTTATAGTTTCCTAGTTTTCAGTCTAAAAGACTCTCAGATTCAAAGTTTTATATTAAACAAACCATGTTGTGTGCATTACGGTTCCTGTTAGACTTATATTAAGCTGCTTTTAAGTAACAACACCTTTAAACTATTTAAATATTTCCTAATCATAAACACTGTGTTTATTTACTTAAACTTAAAAGTTATTACGAAGTACTTGTTTGTTAACAGGCATGTCTTGAAGGTTTCTGTTTACCAGCTGATCATCTATATATGTAAAGTAATTCTTCCCTGAAATCATATTACAACGAGTAACCATATGTCATGCCCAATTTTAATTAAATTCTCTGCCTGCATGCATCAGTACAGAGCACAGATTTAATTAATACTAATTCATTTACGATCAGATACTGGCTTCATTTCAACATTTTCATGTCAACCATTCAAACACATGAAAGATGTTTTTTCTGAGACCCCTGTTTCCAGTCAGATAGTCACTAATCATTTTTACATTAATTAAGTTTAGATTGGGACTGATTCAATAGGAATGTACCACAAACTGTTCCCACTACTTTGACACGAGACATTAGATATAAACAATCCGTGCCATTTTCATAAAGATTATAATGTAAGAAGGGAATATCTGTGTTTCCATGATCATATTGAATAATACAGAAGATTTATGGTCATTGCAGACTCTATTATGGCCAATAAGAGAAGAAAGAAAACATTATATAATTGCTTGAGTGTGTGCTGACATGCATTTACAATGTCTGGGGAGAAAAACCTCTATGGCTTTGATCTTGTGCTTGCTTGACAAAAGTAATTCTTCTGTATTCACTGATTTTACTATGTTCAATAACTCCATTAGATTTGTCGATAACTCAATTTAGCCTTCAAGTAAACGTCTTTAAAAATTCCCATTATTATCTGAACAGATAGGGCTAATCTCGAAAACACAGAATAATTCATTTCATTCCTAAATCGTGATCTCAAATGCTAAAATCAATTTTGTGTGCCGGGCAAGGTGGGTTTGCATTACCGCCTTTGTATATTGTCTGTCTTTTCTGCTCTGTATTGAATTCCACAAAGCCAATAAAAACCACCATTAAAGAAACCTATAGCAAAATAATAAATTACTTAATTCAAATCCATAAAAATGTCACAATATTGGAAAACTCCACTCCGCATGCTATATTTCCTCTTTACTTTACAGTAAACACTACACTCAGTATGTTTAGACAAGCGTCAATAAAGTTTCGTGCAAGTTTAAGCCTCAAACACAACATAAAGGGGCTACTCTAATGATGAAATTAAAGCCGAGAGTTAAAGAAGGGCTCTTGAAATTCAACACACATTATTTTTGGCTATGATTAATGAAGCTATATGCTAAAGTGACAACTTCAATAGTATAATTCTTTAGCCGCTTCCCATTGAGCTCGAAGGGTAGTATAATAGTAAAAGTCGTTGGTTATGCACAGACAGATCACAGTTAAACACCGACCTGGCAGGACTACTATTACAAGAGATCACAGTATGAAGGCAGTGCTAGACTTGTTGTTAAACTAAGGTGTGTTTTTCAAAAATAATAATGAGTTTTATTTTGCCACACTTTAAAGGATAGTTGACAGACTGTGGACTGTGTTACATTACCAGGATAGGCTCTACAGTTAGCTTGGAGCAGTTGCTTTGCTAACATCATGTTATGAATGTGAATCTCGGGAATTTGTAACTGCACATTGAAAGTCATTTTGCAATTTTGAATGATTATGTTACACAGGATGTTTCTAGCTAGAAATGTCTCTATACCCTTACAGAAGTTTAAAATTCAGTGGAATTGACATATACTGTGGGTTGTAAAGCCATGAATGATACCAAGAGTATGTGGTGATATGATTTTTTACTTAATGTAACATTAATGTCATACTGTGTACACTATTTATACGGGCTACAGTCACTAAGGGATGATTTAGAATAAGTACCTGTACCGAGACATATGTTTGTGACACTTCTTGGATCCACACTAAATGGGAAGTTAGGCTGATCATGGGAACAGCATCCATCATGTTGACAGTAAGTATTCTTACCTAACATGTGTCTCTATAGAAGGTTGTGTGACAGTAAGCCTACCTATCTAACAATTGTCTCTACAGAAAGTTGATACTAGTGGGGCAGTAAGTCTACCTTTATAACAGTAAGTCTACCTATCTAACAATTGTCTCTATAGAAGGTTGTACTAGTGTGGAAGTACGCCTACCTATCTAACAAGTGTCTCTACAGAAGGTTGGTACTAGTGTGACAGTAAGCCTACCTATCTAACAAGTGTCTTTACAGAAGGTTGGTAATTGTGGGGCAGTAAGTCTACCTTTATAACAGTAAGTCTACCTATCTAACAATTGTCTCTACAAAAGGTTGGTAATTGTGTGGTAGTAAGTCTACCTATCTCACATGTGTCTCTACAGAAGGTCGGTACTAGTGTGGAAGTAAGTCTACCTATCTAACAATTGTCTCTATAGAAGGTTGGTACTAGTGTGGAAGTACGCCTACCTATCTAACAATTGTCTCTATAGAAGGTTGGTACTAGTGTGGTAGTAAGTCTACCTATCTAACAATTGTCTCTATAGAAGGTTGGTACTAGTGTGGTAGTAAGTCTACCTATCTAACAATTGTCTCT
>JAUMGZ010173597.1:0-14711 GCA_032359645.1 Pododesmus macrochisma | reverse complement strand
CACATGCATGATTGATAATAATGATAGTGAAAATGTTCACACACATGCATGATTGATAATAATGATAGTGAAAATGTTCACACACATGCATGATTGATAATAATGATAGTGAAAATGTTCACACACATGCATGATTGATAATAATGATAGTGAAAATGTTCACACACATGCATGATTGATAATAATGATAGTGAAAATGTCCACACACATGCATGATTGATAATAATGATAGTGAAAATGTTAACATACACGCATGATTGATAATAATGATAGTGAAAATGTCCACATACATGCATGATTGATAATAATGATAGTGAAAATGTTCACATACATGCATGATTGATAATAATGATAGTGAAAATGTTTACATACACGCATGATTGATAATTATTATAGTGACAATGTTCACATACATGCATGATTGATAATTATGATAGTGAAAATGTTTACATACATGCATGATTGATAATAATGATAGTGAAAATGTTTACATACACGCATGATTGATAATAATGATAGTGAAAATGTTTACATACATGCATGATTGATAATTATGATAGTGAAAATGTTTACAAACATGCATGATTGATAGTTATTATAGTGAAAATGTTCACAAACATGAATGATTGATAATTAATAGAGTGAAAATTATCACATACATGCATGATTGATATTAATGATAGTGAAAATGTTCACATACATGCATGATTGATATTAATGATAGTGAAAATGTTCACATACATGCATTATTGATAATAATGATAGTGAAAATGTTCACACACAGAAAAATAGGTAAAGGGCACTCTGCGTCAAAAACAAATAAAAAAGTGCTTTTAAAATTGTTATGCGCTAGCAATATAAACAAATATGTGGTAAAAGGTTCTAATTTGTGTATTGTGTATACGTCATCTTGCGCCATGTTGTTCACATTTGATTAGTTTAACGTTTTAAAAGCCTCGATTTTTGAATTTGTATATTTGTCTGCCGTAAAGGAACTGTGTAGCATGTGATACGGCATTAATAAATTGCAAGATTGTAAGTTTTATATCTCTTATTTATTTTATAGATCCTCAACTTTTGTCATGTAAAATAAGTTTTTACACTGAAATGTGGTATCACGGTATGTTTTGTTTGATATTTTAGAAAATACCTCGACCAAAATATGGGCCCAGGGGTCCCCATGGTCGCCGTGGTGGTTATCATGGTCGTCAACGTGGTCGCCATGGTGGTTCTCGAGGTCGCCATGGTGGTTTTCAAGGTCGTCATCATGGTGCTCAGGGTCGTAATCATGGTGCTCAGGATCGCCATCGTGGACCTCACGATCCCCATCGTGGAGGAAACCGCGAACCTTATAATGGACCTCACGGTCCACATAGAGCACCCCAAAACCAATTTACAGGACAACAAGGAACTCATCAAGGTTCCCGAGGATCACATATAGAACCCCCTAGACAACAAGGACAGCGACCAAATCAAGGTGGATTCCAACAACAGCCTGGATTTCAACAACAGCCTGGATTCCAACAACAGGCTGGATTCCATCAACAGCCTGGATTCCAACAATCACAGGCTGGACCCCAACCACAGAGCCATCAACAGGGCCAACACCAGGGCCAACAACAGGGCCAACAACAGGGCCATCACCAGGGCCCACACCAGGTCCCACACCAGGGCCAACAACAGGGCCATCACCAGGGCCAACAACAGGGCCCACACCAGGGCCCACACCAGGGCCCACCCCAGGGCCAACACCAGGGTCCACACCAGGTCCCACACCAGGGCCGACAACAGGGCCAACATCAGGGCCGACAACAGGGCCAACATCAGGGCCGACAACAGGGACGAGGAGGACCAGGGCCGTAATGAAAAGTAACAAAGTAGGTGTACACATACTCTTTCAGCTAATCAAACCAAATTTCAATATTTTTACCTTTATCAAACTTTGAAAAAGAATGCACAATAGATGTGGTTGAATACATTCAATATAACTAACATATTGGCGGAAACGATCAAAAGTGTGTATTCAACATTCAGTTAAAGTGACCTTGACTTTTGAACAAACATGAATAAAACTTTCTTTTACCTAATAGGGATAATCATATTAAGGTTTCTTTAATCTCACACATAGAAAATGCGCAGTTATTATAAATATCACCCAGAAAGGAACTCACGTACACGTTTTTATTTTAGCGACGGTTACAATAACATTCTTTCCTCGCGGGGAACAACAATACTCAGTTTGGATTAATTCCACTTATTGAAACTAAGAGTATCACGCCGAAAAAATTCCGTCTACAGACTTCCACACAGCGCTACGACTATAACCTCACGATTTCAGTTCAGGGAAATCAAACATGACATTTGAATAAGACGGATTGAAAACTTACATCAAACGTGGTAATACACGAAAACAAAATACAAAATAATTCGAGGCCAACTACAATGTACTACAACAACAAAAACTTGAGAATTTAAGTCAACGAGTTTAATGAAGAGGTCAAACTTGTTAACCTTGGTCAAAACCTTCAATTTAAACCTTAATAGTTTTAACAGTACAACCAAGATGAAAAATATAATGCAATTACATAGTTCATGTCTATTTAAAACGTCAATAATTGATTGTTCTCGTATAAAACACAAGACTTATCTGTAAATACCTAGCAATCTGTGATATAATATAATAAATATAAACATCATATAGATGTATTGTGAAACGTAAGATTACCAGCAAGAGATTTGGAATTCTGATCATAACTATAAACGTCAATGGCAATAAATGGTTTGACAACATTGATTTCAAGAAAACCACGTAATATGTTTACGTAATAAAACATATGATTTGAACATAGCGTATCGTACAATGAACTCATCATCTTTTACTTTAAATAGAATACTGTCTGTTAGGTCAAGCTAAATACCAACAGAGACGCTACGTGCAAGATCAGAGACTATCAATTAACACAACTTGCTGCGCTTTTTTATGAGTTTTTTGAGAGAGAAAAAACACTTTGTAAATAAAAAGCAGAGCAAATTGAGGACAAGAGGAAATTGAGTACAATACACCAATATTTGCCGTACGCCCTAAATGTTATTATTTATTGATGCATATACTCTAAATAAAGCTCAGTGATTCAGAAGTTAGTTGTGTTTTTATATGTTTTCTTTTTTTCTTTTTTGGAGGGGGTGGGTGGGGGTTAGCGTACCTTAAATTCATTTTTAGATCATATTGATACGGTGTCGTATTTTTTGTATGCCTGATACAATAAAAAACCTGTGGCAAGAATACCTTCACACATGCACTGGATACAATAAATATAATTTTTTTCATTAAAAAGTCGAACGTCTTGAACTTAATGTTTTACTAACATATGGGCCTAAAGATCAAGTTATTAAATTTTTGACTCTATGGTAAAAAATAGGTTACGTGTTTTCGAGTAAAATAAGATCAACACTATAGCAAACAATGTTCATTTTTTCAATTTTTTCATTTAACTCGAAAACTATCGTATCAATATTAACTTAGCTTAGTAGGAAGCAACCGGGGGCGAAGGGAATTCAGATTTGTTAAAATGATTTATTGTCTAATCACCCTTAACGTCAATTCAAGAGAATTTCACCGATATCGTGACAAAATGAGAAAAGCCAAACGACAAGAAAGGAAGAGAAGCGGCTACGGGAACGGAAAAACAAAGTACTCTTCTATCGAACTTTGCATGGGGATCTTTATCGTGCCTGGGGGTTAAAACCACTGTATTCAGGACGACCAGTCTAGCGTCTCTTGCAATGGACGCGCTGATCTTTGTCTGGCCTCTACCCTTTCAGTCTGTCTGACTTGAAGGACCCTACCAGGAACACTATTTCCCGCTATCAAAGCTTCCCAGGTCATCGCGACACTCAAACCTCCCATCACGAAGAGGTGTCAAGTACAGGGAGGTGAAATTTGAGTGAACTTAAACAACAAAAATCTTTTAGAGTAGAGCTTTTTCTTGGACATGTAGTTACCTTTAGGCGTAGAGAAGTTTGTTTAAAGTGTTTCACTTAGATTAAAAAATAGGTTTCCAATTTGAAGTCGAATTTAAACTCTATAGATACATATGTAAACTGGCCATATTTTCCACTTCTTGAACAACATTACTGGATAAATTTCAACAAAACTTTTATTAGGGTAAAGTAGTAAAAGCGAAAAACCAAGACACTATTCAAACAAGAGACCCATTGGGCCTTAATGTCCATCTGGATGAAATAGGCCTATAAGTAATTGTTTGGCATTTGAATACTTTTGACCCTAAGGTTATGCTTTGAACAAATTTGGTTCTGCATGCCCTTAAGTTACTACAAACTAAAGCAGCATTAAGCTGATCCGTCTTCAAGTTTAAATGAAATTTTGTAAAATCTTAGCCCCCTTTCCCTGGATGAGGTCTACCTTTCAGTGGAATTGGTCCAGTAGCTATGGACAATAAGCAGAAAATGTGTAAAGTTAATATATTTGCTATATAGTGTTGAAATTTGACCCAAAATGCGTAACCTGTTTTTGATCCCCAGGATCACGCTTTGAACAAACTTGATTTTCCATGCCCTCAAGTTACTACATGCCGAAGCATTGAGCTCTGGGACACTTAGTTTGTGAGAAGATTTTGGAGTTTGTTTTACAATGTTCTCCATTTTGGCCCCTAATGGCGCCCCCTGGGGCCAAGCCCTTCATTTAAACAAATCGGAATCCTCGTCCCCCTAGGAACACTTCCTACCAAGTTATGATAAAATTGGTCCAATGGTTATGGAGAAGATGTCAGAAATGTGAAAAGCTTACGACGACGACGGACGGGTTTTGTATGAGAAAAGTCCCCTTTGGACCTTCTTTAGTCAAGACGAAGTAAAAAGGGAACACACCGAACTTCTATTTAAAAGAGGCCCATTGGGCCTTAACGTCTATCTGGTTTAGATTTGCCCAGTAGTTTCAGAGAAGTCGTTTAAAGCGTTTAAAAACAAATGTACCCCTTTAGACCCCGCCCACCTGTCCCCTTGTGGGTCAAGGACTTCATTTGTACAACCTTGAATCCCTTTCTCTCATGATTGGCGTGATCCTTAGGTTAAAAAAAGGTTACGCGTTTTTGGGTCAAAGTTCAACATTATAGCCAGTATGTTAACTTTTCATATTTTCGAACTCTTCTCGAAAACTACTGGACCAATTTAATCCAAACTTGTAGTATCCCTAGAAGAAGTGGGTTTATATGTGTTCAAATGAGAGGGCTCGACACCCAGGGAAACATTTGACAAACCTTCAAACATCTTCTAACAAATTAGATGGGCAAGAGCCTAATGCTTTGGCATGTAGTAACGTAGAGGGCGTAGAGAACCAAGTTCGTGACCCTTCAGTCGAATATAGATATAAATACTATATATTTTGCAAAGATGTTAACTTTCCGGTCCAATGTGGACTTTTCTCATACAAATCCCGTCCGTCCGTCGTTAACCTTTGCTGAAGCTACTGAGCAGATTTCAACCAAATTTGGCAGGAAGCATCCTTAGGGGAAGGGGATACAAGATTGTACAAATGAACTCCCTGATCTACATGGGACAGGTGGGCGGGGTATTCAGGGGTAAATTTGACAGTATGTCTGTAAACGACATCTCCTTTTAGACTATTGGGCAAATTTCAACCAAATTTGACAAGAAGCATCCTTAGGAGAAATGGATTCAAGATTGTACAAAGGAAGTCTCTGACCCCCGAGGGGACAGGTGGGCGGGGCCAAAGGGGGTAAATTTGACAGTTTGCATTTAAACGACATCTCCCCTGAAACTACAGGGCAGATTGCATTTAATAGACACATTCAATACATCGATTTATGTGGCTGACTGATTTGGGAGATACGGCATGTCCATTGTAATCATTACGTGCATAGAAAAGTTATAAAAAAAACCTCGGTACAAGGCATATTTTGTCGTAATTGTTATACATTCGTATAACCAGGATGTTTACTGGTCACAGGAGACAGATTGGTAGCAGGAGATAGTCTGTCTATGACAGTGATGCAATTATACCATTGTCAACAGTCTCGAACCAATATCAGCCGTATACATATCATATTTAATGTATTAAATAGCGATACCACTTCCTGCCTGGAAAAAACAATCATATTCGACCAAAATCTGGTTTTTACAGAATTGGAAAGTGTGTTGCCTTTTTATTTCGTCTAAAGTCTTTGAGTAGTGCTCTTAAGGCCTGTTGCATTCTTAGTCCTGGCGTCTAAGAATAATTTCCAGCAATTAAGGATTCTTCTAGGAAGATTTTCAGTAATGTTTAATACATTCAACTAATAAATAACGTTTACAATGTCCTGGATGTGTCAACTGTTCAGTGGAAATTGCAAGCGCGCTTGTTCATCAGGTAGGTTTGTCATGTCATGGACTTACGTCTAGATTTTAAAAATATGTAAAATCGAAGAACAATTTCCGAAGTATGCTTCAAACTAAAACCTTATGAATGACAAATTGGAACGTCACATGAGATTTGTAACAGAACAGCTGCTTGTATATTGAAGACTGATTTCTTACTTTCTTAAGACGGGCGATTTTTAGTTACATATTGACTTTGTTTAGCTTTTTTTTTTATTTTTGATTTTGGTGGTTGGTTGTCGAAATAATTGACAGCGCTATAATTGCATTTACAGTATGAGTGGAATCAGTGTGAATGTCCGTCTCATTTGCCAATGTCCATGAACTTACGGCCTAGAATATCGTCTTGGCTTTCGATTTACTTACTTACATTTGTAGCAGGTTCACTCTGATGGAGATTTTTTGACGAAGCTATTGTTTGTTTGTCAATGACGTCTGTTCTGTTGGTCCTGTTTCTTTATGTTTTAATGAATACTTCTTGTCTCTTACGGGAAGAGGGACGGATGAGGCCTCATTATTCAGTTTAACCACATCACCTGGTTTTGTGCCGGGTGAATGTCTTAAGTCGGTCTACATGGATACTGGTCTTGGGGATTGTTGTGAAGTCATTTCTTTTGGTTTTATTCTGATGCTGAATTGTTTGATGCAGTTATTGTTTGCTTGTCAATGTCTCTCGTTCTGTTGATTCCAATCATACCTTTTTTTTATCACGTTTTCCCTTTTTTTTTTTCATGTTGACAGTTTGAAGTTTGAGTGTCTCGATTACCTAGAAAGATATGTTGACTGTAGCTTATGTTTTAGTATCACCCAAGTCAGACAGGTTGAATGGTAAAGGCCTGGCAAAGAATGACATGTTCTGTGATGGAGACGCTTAGCTGATGGTCTCGTGTACCGAGATTTTTACCACTGGCACGATAAAGAACCTCATGTTATATTCGATATAATAAAAGGCGGAAACACAGCTGCATTGGTTTATCCTTTGTTCTGTACTATCCATATTGCTTTGATTTCTAGTTCCTGTCGCCTCTTCTCTTCCTGTCCCATAATATCGGTTTTCGCCATTGATCTTTAGTCACAATTTCGATGAAATACTCTTGAAGGGATGTTCAGCTTTAATTACACAAACCTTTAATGTTAATTCGGATTCGACATCTTACATTTTATTCTGCAAAGTATACTGTATGTACACGATAAAGATCCCCATGTAAAGTTCGGTAAGAGTAGGCGGAAACGCCGTTGCATGGGCTCATCCTTCTTTCTGAACTATCTCTATTACTTTCATTTCCCGTTCCTGTCGCCGCTTCTCTTCCTGTCCTATCTTTTGGTTTTTCTCTTTTGGTCTTTTGTCACTATATCGGTGAAATATTCTGGACGTGACGTTAAACCCTAATATATAAATAATAATAATAATAATAATAATAATAATAATAATGTACACCAGATTATCTAATATTTGTTTCCCTTTCGATTCTCTATTCCTTTCGTTTCCCGTTCCGATCGCCGCATCTCTTCCTGTCCTATCTTTTGGTTTTTCTGCTTTGGTCTTTTGTCACAATATCGGAGAAATGTTCTGGATGTGACGTTATATCCCTAATTAAACAAACCATAGGACACATTAATTATGTATTGTTCTTAAATTGAACAGATAGATACATTACGATAGGGCTGTCTATTGTTAATAGCATTCACTTAGGTCAGTTGCATGGACTTACTACTTGAGGCTTAATCATTATGCAAGACATGTCCATAGCATATAAATCACTTGTAGGTTAAACTAATCATCATCACATTAACCTTTAAATTGCATGCAAGTTACATACTTATTTTGTGAATTTGAGAAAACGTAATGGTAATGTAAGGAATGAATACGTGGTAATATCGAACAATATTGGAGAAAACAGGGAAAAAGGTATGTTTTTTATTATCTATTTTCTATTTTAGAGGATAATATACATTTATGAACCTATTGTACCATCGCAAAACATCAAGTCGGACATTTTACTTTATCGCCAATTTTACGATAATGAAAGCTGTTTAAGTACATTTAATTTTTTTCCATGAAAGAATGTTTCAATAAATGTTCTTTGATTCCGCAGCAGCTTTCGAGGGAATTCAACTTAAGTTTTTCCTTCTCTGTATATTCGGCCGAACGCTTAAGGCATTAAATGTGATTAAAATGGAAATATTATCAAGCAGTTTCCTCAAAATTGCAGTTACATGAAAATATGTTTTTTCATCATTGGCAGGAATAAAACTAAATGCAGAAAAAATTAAGTATTTAGGTTAATCACCATAGGCTAAAACTAAACGAATCTTTCAAACGGAATAATGATTTGAAAATATAAAAAGTATAAAAGCTAATGAATTCAACTGGATATATACCACCACATGGTATTTTAAAAAGTCAAATTATATCAAAAATAAATAATTTAATAATGCTATTATCAAATCCATCTGAAAACATTATAAAGGTTATTTTGATGTCTTTTTCTAGACGTATATGGTGGCAAAAGTGTACGAAGAAATGAGTAGGTGTTCATTTTATAAAGCTTATTGAAAGGGGTATAAAAATATTAGGTTTTTTTAAATTTAGACTTGAAAATGAAAACAAAATTCGACAAAGCTTTTCGAAATACAGTATGGAAATATCAATAAACTATGGAATACCGTAAGAGATTTTCTAAAACAAAGATGCCCCCTCCATCCAGTTTTGGAAAGACATTTAAGAAGTATTTATCCAAGTATATGTTACATGGTATAACCGGTTTATATGAAACAATACTTACATAGAAAACCAATATTTTATAAAATATTTTACATTGCTAATACTATATACTAGTATAAGACCTAATGAATATTGTAATTTTATTATATAGCTTCGATTCATGAAGCAATTATTATAACTTCATTTTTTGAAACATCAAGTTATATAAGGAAGTATATAAAATCATCAAATACAACCTAATGCAATCAACAAATTAAAAACTACATCAAATTTTCCCTTTCTATATCGTATTTTTTATTTAAACAATGTAAATAAGTCGCACATAAAGCCTGCATACATAAGAAAGAAAACCAAAATGTCAAGACAAATTAAAATTCAAATTAAATGATAATACATATTTGACTTATCAGAAAAGTAAAATGAATCAAATGACTTCTTTGTCAAAAACTAACAGAATATTATCCACAGTTGCATATTTGAAAAACAAGAAAAGGTAAGAAAGTATAACAAAGGTTATTGACAAACAAACAATAGCTTCTTCAAAAAATAAACAGAACAGGAACTAGCAAACTTAGAAGGGAGTTCAAAAATAACTTCAAAACAACTAAGCGGAAGAGACAACCTCGCTCTCGAACCGAAGCCAAGCTCCGAATTAACAGTCATCAACGGACAGGCACTATTAAAAAAACGATAAATGTTTGCTTAACCGAATACAATATGATAAAATGACACGGCAAACCTTCCATTTTGAATAAAAAACAATTCATATTCTGAAACGAAAAGAAACGAAAAAGTATAAATTCATTTGATGATTATATACGCAAAATATTATGTTTATATATAGTCAGAAACCAACAAAACCATGTCAATATAAAATATGCCTCTAGGAAAATATTAAAAAAGAAACGTGTAAAAATTATTGTAGAAATATATTTGAACCAATATATATTTAGTAATGGAGCAAAAAACAGTAATATTTAACATTGCAAATATTATATATATCCTACTGTATCGACTTAGAACTTTTGTCAAGTACGATGCTTTTTATGACATGATTAAAAAGGTGTATTGTATATCAACCTTCACCAATATTCTTTTTCTTTATTTTCTTCATGTATAAACTAGCAGATAATTTGTGTACGCGTACATATAAATTGTAGAAAAGTCATTTAGTACTATTATTTGGTGTGATTTTTGTCTTTAACATCATTCTTGTTTATTCTAAATTCAATTTCTTCTGAGCGCACGTTGATGACGGTTTATTCGTATCAAGGGATTTAATCTTGGACGAAGACCTCTCGCTCAGAACTTGTTTATACTGGATTGTCTGAAACAGTTGAACAGAGGAATACGTTTTACAATTGTTGGGATGTTGTTTTTGTCCTTGCTTCACATCAACCCCTCACCCCATGGCTATGTAGTTTTGAATGTATCAAGGTCTTGTCTATTCTGAATTTACTTCCCTCCAACGAGTCCTTTGGTGTCGGTTGATTCGTAGCTTTACTTTTTGTCGTGAGCAACGTTTGACTGTCTCAGTTTACTTGTTTATTTTGGTGATGACGTAAGGATGCTGCTATCTTCTCTTCCTGTCCTATCGTTTAGTTTTGAAGTGACAAAAAACATTCTTCTGATGATCCTATTGTTTTGTTTTTGAAACATTGTTTCGATGATCCTATTGTCTTGTTTTTTAGATACATGTATTGCATTTGGTGGCCCTTTTTTAATTTGCAAGTTCGTATTTTGTCCTAAACGTCAGGTTTTCTTTACCTCCCTTTTTAGCTACCCGCTTTGTTTATCGGAGTCTTATCTATTCTAAATTAACTTTCACTTGAGTTTCCTTTTATGACGACTAATTCATAGCTATGCCTAAAATCATAGACAAGATCTGCTTAAATAAAGAACTGGTTGTTCAATATGGCCGCCATAGCTTTTGATTGGCAGAATCCTTTTCGAATTTCTGTGAAGAACAGTCGAATAGATATTTACGAAAATTTATGTAGATGTTTATTTCATATTCCCGTTTTACATGTTTATACTATGTTGTTGAACGCTAGGCAATATGACTGTCGTGGCTTCTGAGACTTGTTCGGCCTTTTGTCCAGACCCGTTAGTCACGTTTCGGGAAAATTGACAAAGCTGTTCCTTACTTTGTTCCATTAAAATGTGTGTCCCACGTTGTCACTCTTTTCAATATGGTCACCATTACTTTTGTTTGCTGATTCTTTTAAGGTCATTTGGACCAAAAGTCCACGATGGACATTTCTCACACAAATCCTGTTCGTCCGTCCATTGTCGTCGTAAACATTTCACATTTTTGACTTCCACTCAAGAAACCACTGGACCGAACTTGGTAAGAAGTATCTCTATTGTAAGAGGATTCAGATTTCTTCAAACGAAGGAGCCCGACCACCAGGGGGCACCACCAGGGGACCAAAAGGAGGAAAATTTGACTAAATTTCTAACATCTTCTAATAAACTAGAAAGCCTAGAGCTTAATGCTTTGATATATAGTAACTTTAGGGCAAAGAGAACCAAGTTTGTTTAAGGCGTGACCCAGTGGTCAAAAATAGATTACGGGTTTTGGGGTCAAAGTTATTTTCATTGTGTAGTTTACCATTATTCAATTTGTTATTTTTATATGAAATAAATACAAAACATAAATGGTTTGGTCTGAATGTCCCTTGACTGACTGATTATTAAATAACGCGGCAACTAAAAATCTTAAAAATTCCTACAACAAAACTAAGCCTACAAATTAATCTTGATGCATTTTTTGCGTTGTGTTTTACCTGGTAATTTTAAATGTAAACAATGTATAATGTCCTCCATTTATTGAGGTATGCCTTTTCTATTGGCCGGTCTTACGTCTTCTGAAAATAAACCGTGACGTAAGTCAACAGTTAACGAACATCTTTATCATAACACGTTATGAAAGTAGGTGACCTTGTATATATTGTTTACTGTGAATAAATGCAAATAAACTACTCGTTCTTCAACGAAAGGTAATTATAAAACAATCATAAGATGTAAACCGCCCTTTTTATGACATATCCGGTGTAGCAAATGTTTGTTGTTGACCGAATAGATGTACATACATGTCATTCAAGCTATAATTGACCATTAATACTGCTTACTAAAAGTTCATGTTTTTGTTATTGTTGATGGTTTTAAAAAGGTCACTGTTAAAATACTCCCTTTTGCAGAACTAACAAAACGTAAAAAAAACCCACAAATATGTGTCACATATGGAAATGTACTATTTGTAATTTTACATTGACCAAAGACTGACATGGCAACATAAATATAGATAATTCTTTTTCTGAATTTTATACAGTTTTTTATATGTTTTTTATCAGTGGTCGTTCATTTGTCGTGTGCCTGTTGAGTTATCACAGAAGAATGACATGTTTACTCTTACGTTTAGTGATATTCGCTGTATATTTTACGATAAACGATATTGACAGCAATTTGACTATAGACACTTCGTGACTTCTGAACATCTTTGTACCAAAATTTATCCGTGAAATGTCAAGCCACATCATATATCAGACATTACAAAGTTTGACAGCCGACACGATTGAGTCTCCATCTGTAACGCCCGTCTTACATAATCAGTTAATCGAAATGCACAAAACGTTTTATTATGTAAATCTTTATCTGTAGACTATATGCAAACACTTCCTGACGAATAATTTACCGCTGAAAAAATCTATCTGCGTGCATTATGTGTCAAAACTATAACAATGTAGGATTCTCTAGGTTGATTTAATATTTTAATTGGATTTAGTGTTTTGACGCACCTAGTTAGTTCAAGTAAAGTGCTTATAGACATGAATCCCTTTAGAAAGAAACAACTAAACTACCTTGTCACTCAGTGTAATGAAAAAATCACGAAAGTGTGCAACAAGGAATATAAAATGAAATGCTAAAGGTTGCAAGGTGATTCCTAAATCCCATTTTACAATCATCACGATAATCTTGTTAATCGAATTGTTATGGTTATTGGCTTAGATCATGATTTTAAGCTTACTTAATTGCGAGCACATGGTTTGGCTTCTAGTTTGTATGTCACCTGAGCCGAAGGCTTCAAGTTTGAGAATAAAAAGGGGCTATCATCTATATGGACCCAACAAGGGGGGAAAGGAGATACAATTTGGAACATGTTTAGTTCACCCGAGTCCGCGGTAATTCACACAGAGTTTTGGCTCCTTCCTCTTATAAATATCATATTTATCGGAGGCATGACTCAGGTTGCATTTTTGTATACTAAAGTCGTCATAACTCGTCGTCGGCGTTAAGTTTGCCTATTTTCGACTTTTTCCTCATAAACTACTCGACCAATTTCATCCAAACGTGGTAGGAAGTATCCATAGGTGAAGGGGCTTCAGATTTGTTCAAATGAAGGGGCTCGGCCCTTAGGGGGCCAAAAGGGGGATACTTTGACAAAATTTCAAAAATCTTTTAATAAGCTAGCAGGCCTAGAGCTCAAGCGCTGTGCTATGTTGTTACTCTAGGGCAAGGAGAACCAAGTTTGTTTAAGGTGTGACTCTGGGGTTAAAAAAGGTTTCGCGATTTGGGGTCAAAGTTCAACACTATTGCAAATATATTAATCTTCGCATTTTCGACTTCTTCTCCAAAACCACTGGACCAGTTTCAACCAAACATGGATTCAGATTTATTTAAATGAAGGGGCTATTCCCCTCTGGGGTGCCACGGCTGGTGCAGCTAGGGACCATAAGGAGGGAAATTTGATAAAAGGCCTATAGAGTTTATTTCCTTGCATCCAAAACAACCAAACAATTTTAAATGAAATTTGACATAGAGCATGTTCAAATGATGGGATATATTACATTTTAGGGGAATCTTTGGGTAAATAAAATTGGTTTTCGTAAATGTATAGTAGAATGTTTATATTTTTTTTATCTATGAGTTATATTTAAGACTGGAATTATGGCAAATGATTACAAATAGCCCATGAAACTGGCCATAAGCTCTATGAGAAATATGCATACGTTTTACACATGTTTAATAATTTCATAAACCCTGTACATCAGGGAAATATTGAGAATATTTCGTATGGAGCTCAATGTAAAATCAAAACTTTTGTACCTGTACAACTGCTGAAATTCGGCAAAAACCCTTTTTTATGCATCTCGGCCGGTTTAAAATGTTGTAACTATTTGCAAAAATAATTGGGCTAAAAATAATCAATAGATTAAACTATAGGCATTCTACTGTTCATCAGTGAAAACCATTTTCATTGCTATGACACCCCCATCTTTGGCAGAAGGTCTTCCAATGGGTAGCTGGTTTAAGTTTTCAAATGAAAAATGGCTGGATCCGACAGGGGGGCAATATAAGACACATTAAAAAAAACAAATTATCACAAACGGATGCTCTCATTACTTTTATATTTGATAGGCATGTTCCTTTAGTCAATGTTTACAAAGTGTGTTTAAACAATCCACTAGGGGGCGCTTCGGTCGACAAAGGGTATTTTGCACATTTTCGACTTTTTTTCAAAAACAGTATGAATAGGATCAACAGAACGAGAGGCATTGACAAACAAACAATAACTGCGTCAAATAATGAA
>JAUMGZ010173586.1:2356-14712 GCA_032359645.1 Pododesmus macrochisma | reverse complement strand
GCTTCATTATTTGACGCAGTTATTGTTTGTTTGTCAATGCCTCTCGTTCTGTTGATCCTATTCATACTGTTTTTCAAACATTTTTACCTGTACACTATCTTAAACATGCATGTTGCCAAAAAAGAAATATTATTATAACATGAACAGTCTCGCAAAAACGCATGTACTTTTCTAAAAACCATATCACGACAGTCTGCGCTCTATGCGGGCTGTAATTATTATGTAATATAAATATTACTTTTAAACACTTTCCAGGGTGTTGGTTATTATCGAAAAGACTTGCAATTATAAGTGTCTGTAGGCTAGCAAATGTCAGGTAAATACCATAATTAAGTTTCTATTTTCAATTAGTTTTAGCGTGACACTGTACATTAATGACAACTACACAATTAGTGTTAAAAATGAAATATGAAACATTGTCAAGTAGAATGTTATTTATAATGATTATACAAAACTGCATAGTATAACTTTAGTTTTGTGTAATATCTATGAAATAATATGATAATTTGGGCGTTTCGTTGGTGGTTTTGACAGTCATAACGCACGAAAAGAAAGAATTCGTTAAACGAATAAGTTCATGTCAAAAATATTTCCGCTTGAACGAGTTCTAATATTATTTAGTTGAACGAATTTTAAGGGGGTTTAAATTGTCTGTTTACCCTAAATATGCTTTCGTAATACAATATAACAATCAAATGAACGTCCGACAATAAACGTCTGCAATAGAAACGGGAACGAAAGGAACTTGAGGACAACATATTAAGATTAAGATAAAGCTTGACGACACGATGGTTACAGCTTATTACGAAGGTACTGTGCAGTTAAATTCAAATCAAAATCAGAACTTTTATCTTATACTTAGTATGAAGGATATGAAAAAAAGGTCAGGGGTCACTTCAATTTGTCTCTAAAAGTTTGGCTAGTCAATAAATTATCTTATTCCCCCTGCCCCTTTACCGTAAAAGCAGAGAGAGAAAAACCAAGACGCTATTTAAAATGCATTTATCAAGGATCATTTATGAACTTAAAAGGAAACATATATTTAAAAGCGAAAACAAAAACAGGTGTCCGAAAGCCTGAACATTTTCTGCTAATTGTGTACCACACGCCGTATATAATGTCCAGCCTGAAAAAAAATGAAATTGACTTGAAGCTGACAGTAAAACTGGCAATTTTCATGATGTTGAATGCTGTGTCTGATTTTCACGTGGCGAGAAATCTCATAAGAACCGTTATTGTAATATTGAATTGATATAACCAATACATTGCACATATTTTTACAGCGAATAGGAAAAATCTACTTTCAGATATTACTTCAGTTACTATTGAAGGATCTTCTTCCTTGCCGTTGAGTACAACAGTGACGTCATCGGATGTAATGACAACATCAACGTCATCATCAATGATTACAAATCACGAAGTGACATCAATCGACGATTCTGTACAAACAGAAACTGACCTTTTGGATGGTTGTTCATCAACCCTACCAATAGAAACATCGTTCGTCATGCCTTCCACAACAACCTACGAAAGTATGTCTGCAGAAGGGGACATCTTTACAACTAAAGATGATGAAAGTACACAAGACATTGAAGGTTCCTTTGGAAATACATGTACATCGGATTGCACACCGATTACAGTATCAGAATCGTCAATGACCGAGTCAATGCCACATATGCATGCCATATCCTCAACAATCTCAACGTCATCAGAACATCTGTTGACTGAAATATCAATAGCATTTCCAGAAACGAGTCACACTGTTCCAGAGTCAGTTACCTTTCCGGCTATGTCATCCGTACAAACAACGCAACCACCTTTGCCATCTGTAGATACAGGTATGAATTATTATCATTACAGATAATTTGGTGAATGTATCCTTTTAAAAAAAATGAAATGTATTCTGCTGGTATATATTGCAATTTTCACAAACAAACAAAAAGTTTAACACATAGCCATGCCATGATTATCATCGGAAACACTTACCTGGTCGTGTCTCTGATACTGAAGTGGTGGATATGAAAATCCACCTTTCTACAGGGATTTGATCCACAAGTTGAGATGGATCAATTCTTTTTTCTGCTTCTTGACCGTCCTAAGTCGGTCCGCATGGATTATTAGTCTTGATGTTTGTTGTGATGTCGATTTAATTAATTACATTCCGGTGCTTCATTGTTTGACGTAGTTATTGTTTGTTTGTCAATGTCTCTCGTTCTGTTGATCCTATTCATACTGTTTTTTGAATTACGTATGTCGATGTCGATGCCCCCATCGGGTTCTTGATTGTAAATACAAATATCTTATCTAGGACGGTGTACAACAGACTGTAAAAATATAAAGATATTGGCGCCTTGTTTATACTTGGCATTACTAGCAGTATTAATCGGGACCACGCCTACGTCTATGGGCACACTGAGGTGAGTGTCATTATGGAATATACATACAACTATCAAAGATGTATCTCATTTATATATTTCGTATCCCTGTGCACAAGAAAGATTTAGTGTATTTTTATCCTTGGCACATGAAGTTTTTAACTTTAAAGTCATATATCATGGTTTAATTTTGCTTGGCCAAATTCGGCAATGGTATTGTGTTTTGATTTTGACCGAAGAGAGTTCAATAGGTTGGTGGGGTTTATAAGGCTATACCAACCCTGAAACAGGTAGGAAGCAACGCCGAATACCGTAATATACTTAGTCCGGCAACATATTGTAGTGGCATATTCTACACATTGATTTACTTGACGCGTCTATTCTTTGCACAGCACTTTTCATGAATAAGTGTTGTTAAAATTGACTTATTTAAGAATACAAATCACAAGATTTGCCTGCAATTCATGTGTATTTAGATTGTTATTACTAAGTTTGTTTAACAACTAATACGAGTTTCATAGTACTTTCACAAATAAAATACCATATGGTGACCAAGTGTTGACCATCAATATGTCATAATGCTTTTGAAATGTCCATTTAAACGTGTTTTGAGAGGCGCACAGTAAGGTTATTTGACTACAAAATGGATACCTGACCTACCTCAAAGTAGGTAAAGTCCATAGCGAGTTTATTCACGTGTCAAAGTTACTTTCTTTGGTCAATACCAAACTACAATACATTGTGATCGATGAAAAACCGAAAGACCAACAAAACTAGGACTCGGTCACAAAAGAAGGTCATTGGTTAATTTGGCATCTTGCGGTAACTGTAAATCTGAACAAATTTTCCGGACCTTCAACAACATAAGTGGACCCAATGTATATATATGTGCATACAACTTAACACAACATTTTAAAACTGTAGTAAAATTAGCATATTGAATATTAAGTTACACGACATTAAAGGGGAAGTAACCAAGTACTAGTTAAATAATATACTTACACTGTCATTTTGTGTACAATATACACGAATTGCATGTATTATAATATATGTGAAACTAGCTGTGGATTGGATATTGTACATAAGATAATTGGCAATCATTTTGCTTACGTGATTATGAAAAAACAGTATGAATAGGATCAATAGAACGAGAGACATTGACAAACAAACAACAACTGCGTCAAACAAAGGAGCACCGAAATATAATTAATTAAATCGACATCACAACAATCATCAAGACTAGAAATCCAAGCGGACCGACTTAGGACGGTCACCCAGCACGAAACCAGGCGGGGAAAGACCAGGAAATTGATGCATATGATAGTATTATTCGCGATAGATTGAAAGTTAAGCAAGAAAAACCACAACAAATCTCATAAAACTTACCACAAATTTTGTGAAGTAAGAAGTGCATTTTCATTTTCTAGAAACTCAAAATTAGATGTAACCAGTTGAAGAATATTGAAAATAAACTACATATAATATCTTAAAGATATGTAAACAGCTTTTGAAAGACCATACATTTTACTTTCGTTTTACATTATGTTTTGCTTTAGGACTTCAGTTGGTGATAATTCGCTTACTTGGTAAGTCTTGGAACGTATGTGTAAACCATTAGTTTGAGCGAAACATACCAGAAAGACTAGGTCTGTTTGTGTTCCTGTGACGTAGTAGTTAATATCTTCTATTGCGGCCCAGGTTCAATCATCTTGTCGTCAGTGGGATGGTACAGGATCGCCAATCTGAACCTGGGCTTGCTTCGATCAGTCTGGTTTTTCCTACAGAAAGTATCCACTCCCGCTACCATACGTGCCAAAAAGCGAGATTTTGACATAAGTTGTAATAACTGGTATTTCAATATTTCTCAAATCTTTTAAGACCATTTAAATGTTACCAACAATTGCTCAAGTTCAAGTTCAACTCCTGATTCTATTTGATAGGGACTATACCAGGTCCTTTTTTGATTGGTTGGGCGCTGGACTCGTCATGTCTGATATGTATGGAAGGATCATGTGGAGCACATTACTACTGTATCCAATGGTATTCTCTCATGGTGGACAACAGTATGTGCTATGGCCGCGGCGTTATACTTTATTGCTTCCCTATTTGCCGAAAGGACAAAACATTCCACTATATTAGTGGAACTTAAACTGATAATATAAACTGTTGATTAACACATGCCTAGTTGTAATGTTCTTTTTTTTCAAATTTTACACAAATATCTTTTATTCTTTAGATAGTATAATTATAATCTTTTTTATCTTGCGTTTAATGCATATTTATAAGTTTTTGTTTTTTTTCAAAAGATTTTTTTTGTTGAATTTACATTTCATTTTGTAAGTTAACTTTAACTGGTGTTAATGTGTTGTGCTTTTTTTTATGTAAATATCAATATTTTTTCTCAAAAATTTGAAAAAGGTTGTAACGATGTTACGGCAAAAAATCGGCCATTTTAAGTGAACAAAACTGTTCCCTTTAAAACAAAGCGATCATGTCATCGAAACAGCATGAAATAATTATTTGAGATCTGATCAGGGATTTCTAATGTTGTTCCTGAATTAATAAGCCTTAAACTATATTTTTACTGACTGATGAATTATGTAGTTTTACAAGGTGTAAATGAATTTTTAGTCATATTTCATATTTTAATGAATATAACCAGACAGTATACTCACAAGACACATATGATTATCAATATGCGGCTAATATTATTATATGTGAATTAAGTACATGTATATATATATATATATATAACAAAATAAATATTATTTTTATACATATTAAGTACATATTTTTTATATAAATTAAATAAATTCTTTCACATTTAGATGACGATATTTAAGGGTATTTGAATACATATTCCGTATAGGTTTGCATGTGTTTGTTAAAATATATATATCGACGTTTCATTGCAGTTTATATTACCAGCAACAACATTTTATCGAACCCACAAGTACATGTGTCTTGACTTAGTTCATCACAACCTGCATGTACTGTCAAGGATTCTTATATGGTGTATATTCATTCCCTCCCTTATTTTTTTTACGCTGAGTGTTGTATGATTTCTGGCCAGCTTTGTTGCTGCATAATAAATTTAAGTTTTTTTTAAATTGATGTTAGCTTCTTTCTTCTTTTTCTACAATCCTCTGCAGTTGTTACATGCTTTTGTCAACTTGTTAATGGTTGATATTGTGTGTTTCGTTATTTCGTCGTTGTTCTCTTAACAAGATTTGTTGTATCTAATCATGCAATCAGCTTCGATATCGGTTTTTCCTTATCTTCATTTGTTGGCATTAGTTAAAACTAATGATTAGTCTACAATCATTGTTTCTCGAGAAACTGTCAGTAAACCTGATTCTTCTCAATGTGGAGACCAATTACCATTTGGAAGGTTGATGATATATTCAATAGAAACATGATGTGTAACATACATGTACATGTACATACTTTTTTCTGCTGCACACATATATTTGCCGATTTGTCGGAAATTTTGTCAAAGAAAAAAGATAAATTGAAAAAATATCTTGGGGAGGAGGCAATAGCTCCTTGCCCCACTCCCGCAGGCTATGGCCCTGCTCGTGGAAAAAATCAAATCATAAATCAAAAAGGAAACACCACAATTAGCATAATCAGGTGTCCACAGGGAGAGAGCATTTCTTACAACACGTGTCACTCGATGATAAGATCCTAAAATTGTTTGTGTGCATATTCTCGATTTACTTGTTATTTATATCTTATTAAGTGCAATGTGATCGTAATGTCTTATGTGGAGCTATAATTTAGTATATGGTGCTCCATTATATGTTAACACTTTCTTTAAGAAAAAGTACCCCTTAAAGAGATTTATATTGGTAATGACAAAATCACGTGACACATTTGCTACATTTGCTATTCATTTTTATCGTGCATTTGATACAAAAAAAGCATGTTATACATATTTGTAGCAACTGCTTGGTCAGAACTTTAGATCTAGTAATGCATAAGACAATTATATTAAAAAAAATACAGAAAATATTAGCACGATATACCATTTGCTTATTGATAAGAACTTTTACTACATCAGCGCATTTGATAACGTTTACCCTCTCCGTACAACCTATGTGTATTACGTTGTTTCCTGACAAATCTCTGTACAAATCTTTATAAGAAACACACTGATGTTAGGAGAATAGAAAAACGTATTTTAATTATTCGTTTAAAGACATAGGATGGACGAGTTTCGTATTAAATCATACTGTTCTGTCGTTACATTATTGTTTTTTTACATGTCAATTAAACACAGAAAAAAACGCTTAAATGTCCATATTGATGTTTCTTTCACAAATTTCTGCACTTTTATCGGTTTTTTAAATTTTTGTCAGTACGCCAAAAAAACCCGATTCAAAGCCAGCTGGGCCATATTCATACAACCCCGGCTTGACCCGAAGAATGTACAGGTGCATTGAAGATAAGCATGTCGTCAGATAAACATATCGTAATGGCATATTCTACACATTGCTTTACATTAAGAACTACCTGTAATTGATACTCCACTTCTTTGTAACTTCTATAAATAACCGTTACTAACATTTACTTATTGAAGAATAAAAATCACAAGATTCACCTGTATTTCATACAATTTAGATTGTAATTTGTAGAATTGTTTAACTAATGATCTTAAAACCAAGACGTGTTCCATAAGTGATTCACAAATTAAATACCCTTTGATGACCTAGTGTTGACCATCAATATGTCTCAATGCTTTTGAAATGTCCATTTAAACTTTCTATTGAAAGGTCTAAAGCAAGGTTATTTGACTACAAAATGTACACGTGAACACCCTAAAAGTAGGTTGTGGTTTATTGTGAGTTTATTTATGTGTCAAAGTTACTCTCTTTACTCTTATAGGTCATCGCACGTGGTTCTCGGATATCATATATATATTTATATATATATACATATATAATATATATGAGCCCGATGTAAATAGACGACCAAAAACGATCGACTATATTTTTTTTTAATTAAGATAATTCGAAAATGAGGAAAGGAGCAATAGAACGTTTTACATCATATCTATTGAATCACAACATGTCTGCAGTTTTTCAGATACTAAACATTAGAACATCCTATGTGTTCAATGTTGTACCACCTGGCAATCATAAATACAGCATTGTATAAAATGATTCCTATATAATATAAAAAGCAAAAGTGAAGGTCATAATCCAGATGGTATTATAGAGTTAATTGAATTTCGATAAACCAAACTTTCCGGACCTCCACATTAGTGTAAGAGTAACACATCACTTATATACACACATACTGCTGGTTAACATAGCTTAAGGCGAACATAAATTTGCATATTTTAAAGGGAAATAATTCAAGTTACACTGAATTGGCTATCTATTTATAGAAAGCAGTGTAACAGATTTAGAACGATAGTAAATAAGTTTGCAATGCATTTTAATAGGTGTAAATACGGTGAAGGTGATTTATAATGATGTGACAAATTTGACATTGATTCATAATGGTCGTAAGTAATTTAAATAGATTTAATAATTAAGAAACAATAAATTGTAATTTATTTAAAAATAGTTGAAATCGAGCTAATTACTTTTAATGATTTATAATAATTGAAATAAGTAAAATTGATATATGTTTGTGAATAAGAAACAATTTGATTCATTATCATTGTGAATTGGTTAAAATTGATAAATAATGATTGTGAATAAGTTGGATTTGGTGTATAATAATGTTGAATAAGTTTAAATCGATTTATAGTTATTTCGAGTGAGTTGATATTATTTTTATGATTGTAAATAAACTTTATTTGATTTATTTATAAGATAATATTCATATTTTTTATTTAGAATAATTATATATTATTGACTAATAAAGATCGTAAAAACTTTGAAATTCATATATAATGATTTTGGTTAAGTTAAAATCGATTTTTAATGATTAAAGTTAGGTTAAAATTGATTAATAATGATTGTGATTAAGTTAAAATCAATTTATAGTGAATGTGATTAAGTTAAACTCTGTTTATAACGATTATGATTAGGTTTAAATTGATTTATAATAATTGTGCTTAAGTTAACATTGGTTTATAATAATTGAAATGAAGTAACAAATGATTTATAATGATAATGATTAAGTTAACATTTATATACAATGATTATGATTATTAAAGTTAAACTCGATTTATAATGATTATGATTAGGTTAAACTCGATTTATAATGATTACAATAAGGTTAAAATTGCTTTATAATGATTGTGAATAAGTTAAATTGATTTATAATGATTGTGATTACAGTAAAATTTATTTACAATTATTATTAAGTTTTAAAATTGATTTATTACGATTGTGAAATACGTTTTATTTGAATGGGATAATTATGAATAATTTTATATTGATAAATGTTTGTGTCGTTGTAACGACTGCGAACTACGTTTGAGTAGGATTGAATTGTGAATTAGTTTATATTGATTAACTTTAGTGTCATTTGAACATCTGTTACATTCTGAATGTGTAAATCAATGTAGTACATAATTACATTTTGCAGATGAGATTTTAAAACTGTGTATCAATGAATTGTATTTGAGAACATTTTTACTTCTCTACTGAGAAGGAAGTATGGATAAGATATCAGAAACACGTAAATCTAGAAGTATAAGCCCTTAACCTACTTTGAACATAACAACAATATGTATCTGATGTTACTATTCCTTATTCTTTTCTTGTAGACCGTTCACCATTTTACCAATGTGACGATAATCTCTCTTTAGTGGAAAAAAACGCTTCATTTTTTATGCTATAAAACTTGTCTTTATTGTTAATTGAAAATGTTTTGTTTTTCCCAAATGCATCATCTTAATTCCATATGTTGCGAAATATGGATATTTGTAAATAAAAGACTCATTCAGTAAGTAGTATATGATCGAAGAGTAAATAAAAAAAAGAAGAATCTATTTCCTACCGTGCTGTACTAACATTTTAATACACTCTTTATCAGAAATACGTTAACTGATTGAATGCCATAAGTCTATTTATGTTTTAGTAGCGTATGGTAAATAGCGATAAAGGTAACGTTTTATATATAAAAACGCACCTATATACATTAACAATCTTTTTCCATGTATCATTAGAAGATCCACAATATGTTAAAACATATTTGATTTGATTTGATTTGTTTATTAGTGATAATAAATGTCACATAAAATATAGATAATATTTTAACATAAAATGAAGATAAAATAAATTATTATCATTTTCTTTTTGTTTTGTTTTTTATTGTTCCTAGAGAACATATAACAGACCCTGGGATGGGGCCCAGACTGACTCTATTATGTCATATTTCTCCATTCAAAATAATAAACATGTATTAATAATATAAGTTGACTGGAAACTTTTAAAGTAAATGAGGAAAGAAAGGTAGGGACGATAGAAGTAAAGTAGAGGTTAGACAAAGAAAAAAGTGAAAGACAAGCAATATATAAGAAGTACAGTTATGTACCTACATAGTATTCATCAGGAGTTAATAAGTTATGATAAAGTTTAGTTATAAAGAATATAAAGGGAGATAACCACTGGGGAAGTAGTAAAGAATTACAAGTTCCAGGGGAATGTATATTTTACAACAGAGGTGCAATACAAGTGTATTGATTTACAAGATATTTACCAACAGGGTATATGATATATTGATGTGTTAATTAAATAGTTTGAGATAAAATCAGGAAAAATAGTTTAGTTTAACAAATGTCAGGAGGTAGGTTTATTATAACCACAGCGGTGCAATCTAGTTATATTGTTCCAAATTTCAAGGGGCCCAATCCAGTTGTAATTGTGGCCACATCCGAGATGTACTATACGCTAACCTGGTCGAGTGAAAGAAGGTTTTTAAGAGAGTAACTAATGATATCAAGTTTAAGTTACCATTTTGTAGCTTTGTTTTATAGATATAACATTTAAGCCATAACAAAAATTTTCATTATAATAAGAGTTTCCTGCAATATTCTTATTTATGTATCTAAAGAAATCAAATAAAAAATGATTCTTTATTATAATTTATTGTCATATTTTTATTATCCAAAACATTTTGAAAATCATCCAATAATGTTTGTGTTTTTTCACACTCCGACAGGAGGTGCTCTATTGTTTCTAGTTCATTCCTGCAAAAAGTGCGTTCAGCATTATGTGAAGGGTCAATTTTGTCAACTAAATAATTTGTTCCAAGAATAAAATGGTTTATTCCAAATTGAAACCATATTAGGTTGGTATCCTTTATGACTTTAAAAGGGGGGTTAAATATTTTATTCCATTCTTTATCACGGAAATTAAAAATCCTATTCGACTTTCCTAGTCCAGTTGATGTAGTGTTATTTGAGCTTTTTAAAACGTTACACATAGCCTTAATCCACACAATAAGATAGCATTAACCAGTTCAATATATTTAAGAAAATTATTTTTAATATCGTAATTCTGTACAATCTCCTGATATGACAATAACTGTCCATCAATATTTATTATGTGACTAACATGATAGATACCTTTTTCGTAATACTCTTTATAAAAAATTGACTGAGAGTTAATTTGAAATAAATTATTATATCGTACCATATCGGTTCTCAATACAATGACAATCCATTGTCCTTAACATTGTTCAAGCTTTCCCATACATTTAAAGTCTCTTTCCAAAAAATATTTGAATTATGCACACTGCATTGTCTTGTATATTCATTTCCACAATTAAATCAAATATTAATTAAAATTACTTTCAAACATTACTTTCCATTTTCCATTACTTTTATACATACACTTAATCTCATATTCATTGATTTTCTAACCAATTTTTCGGATATCCACAGTAAATACTTAGTAGCAGGGACATTATATATGCGCCTTTTATTGATTAAAAATACTGAGGTATATGTACATTTGCATAATTAGCAGGGACATTATATATGCACCTTTTTATTGCTCAAAAATACTGAGATATATGTACATTTGCATAATTTGAAGGTAACAAACATGTACATGTAGATTTGGCAATTATCAAACAATAAAAACCCAAGGTTATTAATAGATTATTTAGTTTACAAAGGCTTATCTATTCTTGTAATTCAAGGTGAACTATGATAATGAATTGTATATCGTGGGATGTAAGTTATATCTTCTAACTAATCATAACAGTGACATTTGTCACGGTGTGCCGTTGTATTTGTTCTGTGCTGGCTATTTCTACCTTAATTATCCCAGACTATTAGTAGGATATCATTGTACATAAGACAGTCTAAGAATCCAAAATGCTGGTAGAAAAAACATAAGTTGATGATCACGGGCAACAAAGAGAAAACGGGATTGCATACCAGGGTTGTAGCTTGGGGTAAATCGGTGGGGGAGTTAAACTTGTTTCTGTCGCGCACATATATTTGCCGGAAATGTTGTCAAAGAAAAAATTGAAAAATGTGGGGGGTGGGGCAATAGGCTCCCTACACACCCCCCACTCCCAGCAGGCTACGGCACTGCATATGGAAAATAGAATCCAATTATAAATCATAAAGGAAACATCACAGTTGGCAAAAGCAGGGATAGAGCATATCTTGAAACACGTGTCTATCGATGACCAGTTCCTAAAATTGTTTGTGTAGTAAATATCACCTGTGCATATTCTTGATTGACATGTTATATATTTTATATGTGCAATTTGATTGTTATGTCCTATTTAGAACTAATTCAGAATGTGGTGCTCCATTGAATGTTAAGACAAAATCACGTGACACATGTGCTATTAATGTTTACCGTGCATTTGATACAATAACAATACGCGATCAGAACTTTAGATCTTTTCTAAACATTTATAGCAAATAATATGAAGACAATTATAACAAAAATGCTGAAAATATTATCATCAGTATGTTTTTTCTGCATTTTACTACATAATTGCATTTGACTACTTTTAACCTCTCCGTACAACATATCTATGTTATGTTGTTTCCTG